>JAEMWC010001870.1:0-62500 GCA_016490735.1 Pachyseris speciosa | reverse complement strand
GCTTAAAAGCAGGTGCTCTGTAATGTGATGCTTAAGTTATAGTGCTAACATCGCAAACACCTCCATTGCGAGATATGGAAACTGATGATTTTTTTTTAAGAAATTAAACAAACCTTTGTCCATCCATCCATTTTTGTGCACTGACATTTGTGGTCAGTTACTCGAGCGCTCTCGTCGCAAGTGTTTACGCTACTGAATAATCAAGGCGAAGCAGTTTTTATAGTTTTATTCGCCCGCGCATGTGACAATTTCGCTCGAATCGAATCAGGATGCAACGTTCTTGTTTTATTTACAAACAGTTGGATATTTCGTAGGTCACAAGTACATAAACTTAATAAAATGTGTTCCCTCTACTTTTTTGGCTGTTTATTTATGCACGGTTTTTTGTTCCTGTTTACTACAACTTCGTTATCGCTTCACATGTATTTCTAGTCCTTCTGATGTTACTTTCAGTTTATGGTGCGTCTTTTTACCAAGTGTTGCTGAGTTTGGGGTGTGTTTTATAGCCGAGTGCACCTTATAACCGAAAAACTACGGTACTTTCACGTGGAAAGCTCTCTCTTAATTTTTCTTTTTTATTTATTTTATTTTATTTTTTTTTACCAAAAACAAGATGACAGCTTCTCATGTATCCAATAGATATATTGCCTTTTGGCAACATATCTGTATGTACTGACAGAAAAGAGGAAAAACGTACTCAATCTATATATAATACCATAGAGGGTGGTAAAGGGGGGGTCTTGATCACGTTTCACGGAAAATAAAACGGCTGTTTCACATTTCACGGACAATAAAATGGGGACTTCACGTTTCACGAGAAAAAAAAAGCGATTTTCTTAGGGAGTGTACGTAATGTGGCGGGGGGGGGGGGTGGGGAGGGTCGGCGTGGAGGTGGGCTGGACTAGCTATGCAATAGTTAAATAGGATACCCTTGGCCCTCCACTTATGTCTTGAAAGTAAAGCATGGCCCTTCACAGATGGTTAGAGTAAAAAGGCCACCCCCCCCCCCCCCCCAAAAAGGAATAAATAAATAAACGTTGTAAGTTTCCTTTTGCCTATTTTCCATTATTTTCGAAAATTTATTCATTCGAAACTGTACAGTAAAGGAGACCCACGAACCCATAACGTTTGAGACGTTTGAATTGAGAGTAAAAATGCTGTTTGATAAATGGATGACCCTCCCCCTAAGGATGATTTTTTTTTAGGTGACCCTCCCCCAAATTACTCCAGCCCACACTCCCACCTGATAAAACATACAATCCCTTACTTTGGTCAGAAGAAGAACTACAGTCAAAGCACTCACTTGTCTGATGTGTTTAAAAAAAAAAAACAACTAGTGAACAGTACACAGCCACAGCTTTTGTTAATATCTTTGCTATTCGACCGGTTTCCTCTGATCACACAGACTTCATCAGGGATTGTAACGAGATTGGTGAAAGAACATGTTTTTTTACTAAATGTTTACAGTACAATGCAAGTTTAAATTAGGGTGTGAATAGCGAAAAAACAACCACAAACAAACAAATGCACACAGGATATAAGGTAAGAATGTGCTTGCAGTTATTGTTTAATTTTGGGGCTTATGATTTAATGTGGCACACATTGGAAAACAGACCTTCTCCTTGTGGATTAAGGATTTCTTGTTACTGTCTGCCATATAACTCATCAAAACAGTTACGTTTGGTAGAATCTCGCGACCTTCAGAGGCTGTTTTTATTGATGAGCAAAGCTATCCCAGACAGGTTTCCATGGCAATCACGGCCCAGGGTCAAGAATGACGTTTCAGATTGCAATGGAACGCAGTATAGTTTGTACTGTACCATATGGCATCTATTGTTATAATTTGTCTCAAAATTAAAGAAACATGAAACGAAATCACAGTTCACAGTCAATTAAACACCCGATTCTCATTTGACAGACAATTATAATCAAAAATCACGGATCACGGTTATTACCACAATCACATTTCACGAGGAAAAAAACGGCCATTCCACATTTCGCGGGAAATTAAAAAGGCAATTCACGGCTCACGAAAATACCCTTTACCACCCTCACCATACTCTCAAACCTTGGGTGACAACATTTTCACAACCTTTTTCCTCATTTGGTTCATAAAATTCTTAGTGGCATGAATTATATACCCTCTGGAGCTACATAATATTTCATTTTACAGTCAAAGGACATAATAATTTATCATCTAAGTATTTTTAATCCTAAAGGAATGCTTGATTTGTTTTGGCAGCAGTTTTGGTGGTATGACAAATACATGTATCTGTACAAATGGTGCAAGTAACCACATCTAGATTGGATGGAGTTTATGGGTGAATTATGTTAAATCACTTTGACATCATGCAAGTTATTGCAAGTAGTGTAATGATACAGAATATATACCAAATGGAAAACTTTCAGGGAGGTTGTTAATGGCCATGAGATGTTTAGCATCAGTGTACAGCCCACCCATTCACAAGCTTGCTCATTTCTAGACCAAAATTATGACTATGCTCTTTTCCGTGGCCATTTTGATACTGACATACACCAATTGTAGGTGAACTCCTTACATGACAATCCCACATAATTCATGCATTACCCAAAATCAGAAACCTTTTCCAGACACACATACTTATGTTGGTGATGGTCTGACAAAAAAATATGACAATGTTTACAAGCATACATATACATCCCCATTTAGTGGCTCATTATAAATCGGGCCTTCATTCTCTAGATACTGGTTATAAGTTATCTAAATAACAGCTGCACACAGCAGTAAAATTCTCATTCTCAGTAATACAGGACATGGAATGTGGTATCTTATCAGATGACGTTGAGATTTCACGACAGCAGACACTTTCCTGCCCAGTTTGCATGGGCACACAGTTTCCAGAAATGCACCTGCATTTTAAGTGCAAGTCAAGATTGTAAAGAAAAGTAAACATTTCATTAAAAAAAGCATATAAGATTTAATCACTGGCATTTTGTCAATTCACGGATACCCCTGTTACAACGATTGTACATGTTATCTAGCCTTTGGGATTGTTCACGCAGTGTCATCGGAATGAAATCGGACTCACAAAAACAGCTGCATGGAAATTATGGTATTGCATAACAATAAATAGTGAAAATGTACAAAAAACACAGGGGGCAGATAAAATGCGTGAAATGAAAGCGAACAGCATGCAGTTGTATTTTTATGGCCACCTTTTCATAGTTTGGTGAATATTAATATAGAAGAAACGCGGATCAAAACAACAGCAGCGCATGGAAGAAGTATGGCTTCACAGTATACATCGAAAATACAATTAAACACCACAAAGAACAAAGCAAATGCTTCAAGGGCGATTCCAACGTATTTATTGACCATTCTACGGCGATCTTTTACAGTATATTGAGTAAACAAATGCTCACCAATCCACTTGACCGATTCGGTCCTTGTTTACATCGTATTCTTTGCAGTCAGACGAGTCATCGGAGGTTCCAGCATACGATTCCGTTGCCATTAATCAGTGCATTAATTGGTTCATACTAGTACCGCTCTACGTTAAAAACCACATGCTCGACTTCCTTGGCCTTTTTCGAAGAGAGAACGAAAGGTTAAAACGAAGAACTTTTCGACAGATCGCAAAGAATAAGTATAGCATTGAGCTCCTCATCCACTCGCCAATAGTGACGTCACAACAACACGTGCTTGTTTCCATTCCTTCCATGTTAAGCGCGCGGCCATTTCAGAAACGTTTTCGTTTGTTCTTCGGATATTTCCGTACTCCCTGTTGTTTTACTCCCTTAAAAGCTCAGATAGGACAATTTCTACGTGATTTTGTATTCCAGTAGTCCTTTTTAGTGTTCGGTCACTTTGAAATGACACAAAGAAAAGTTTTCGAAATTTTGGTTCATTTGACCTTTAATTAATCAATAAATCCCCTAACTCACGTTTTTTGTAACATTAAAGGTAATCGGTTTAACCCTTTATAAATAGAGGGGGGGGGGGGGGGGGGGTTCTTCAGCTAACTAATTAAATGACTCTTGACGTACCGTATCATTTTTTTCAGTTCTCTGCTAATCGCTCAGCCATTTATTTTTTCATTCTTTTATAAATTCTTTTGTGCATTGGTATGTTTAATATTCAATGATTCCTTTTTACTGCTTATGCCTCACTAACTCTCTCAATCTAATATTTACACTTTTTAGTTCTTAGCCATCAGCACTTATTCAGGGTCGTTTTAAAGATGTAAGTACTCTTGTCCCAGGTTCTGTTCTTAATTTCCAAGGTCTAACCTTGCTTTGTTTAGAAGAAGCAGTAGCTTACCTCTATAAAGGGTGGGGACTTCTTGGCATCAACGTAGAACCAAGGACCCAAATCATGGTCAGTCGGGCTGCGGACGATGGTAATAATATCTAAAATTTTAATTGGATCTGGTTTCAAATCGACAAAAATTGCCTGAAAGAAAGTTAATTAGAATATAAGTTAAGGTTATGAGCTAGAGTTTTCTATCGAGTGGGAGT
This sequence comes from Pachyseris speciosa, assembly GCA_016490735.1. Classification (NCBI taxonomy): domain Eukaryota; kingdom Metazoa; phylum Cnidaria; class Anthozoa; order Scleractinia; family Pachyseridae; genus Pachyseris; species Pachyseris speciosa. Next base: position 58,003 of record JAEMWC010001870.1, on the reverse strand, counting down.
GGATCAGGGTGCAGTGCGAGTTAACTATCACGCACAGTAATCAAGAAAACTGTTTCATCCTAAATCTTGACTAGTCTTCTATTGAAACTCGCGGTACCTAGATAGTGAGTAACGTAGCCATTCGGATTTCAATAATTTTTTGATAAACGCCTTTAATTTCATACTCATTAAAACTATACACTAGCTATTTTCCTGAGAGTACGCGTTGCTTTTCTAATCTTCTACGAGAAATAAACTATTCCAGAACATTCCACATGGAATCGCATTCGCTATTGGTATCTAAAGAATAATTCTGCTTCCTTTCCACTTTGCTGTTCTGTTATTGTTTGTTTGTTTGTTTTTGTTCTATTTGATTTTTGTTTTGTTTTCTTGTTTCCTTTTTTTCTCCTAGCGCAAGAGTGATCCTGAGCAAAGGTCCTACTGAAATCTCCCCAATCCTAGCAGACCAAATTCCGGTTAAAGGCAATTAAAAGGATGGTAGCATAAATCATTATTGCTCAAAACAACTGAGCTCTGAGACCAGCTAGGAACAAGTCTTAAAATAGAAGGTCAGTGAATCAATCAAGTAAAGCAGGGGCATTTAATGAAGCAAATAAGTGGTGGAGTAATCTAATTTATTCTTTTCGACGTTACCATGTTCAACCAATAATGTAGTTCCCCTGTCGCTCACTATACTGATATATTAACCACACACGACCAAACACTTCTTTGACAAATGGGATAATGCTCAAAACTTCTACCTTTGAATTTCATTTCGATGTCCACTGTACCTTATCACCTCGGCTTAAAAAACGCCCCATCGTTGTTGGAGCATCAAATGCTGACAATAATGTTGCAAATATTGGCTGCAGCCTTAGTAACACTATACATAAAAATTTACTCTCACCGCGTCCGATAACCTGATATTAGCATAGATCGACCATCCCAGAATGTTAACTCTTCCTTTGATCGTGAAGCCCTCATAGATATACGGACCGCCAGCAATCCGCAAATCAAAGTCACCTGTCGAGTATGAGGTCTGCAAAAAGTAAGATATAAACGACTTTAAAAAGTGGTTGACGCGTAGCGCGTGGACCTATCTCGGCAATACATGACGGCGTCAATGCAGCAGGTACTCGTATCTGGAACACGACATAACAACATGTTCATCAGGGAGATGTTCCACTTAGTTCAAAAATTTGAACGCAATGAGACATGTCTCAGCAGCGTCGTCTAACGCGCAGAATCCTTATGGCGCGCTGTGAACCTACAACCACCAGCGCTTAATCGAGTTTCCGTTACACGAAACGACCGCCGGGGACCACGGTTATTCTTTTCTTGATAGGATTCAAAGGACGTTTTTGGGACTCCTGATTGGGGTTTTGACTAAAAAAGGAAACTCCATAATTTTATGCCTTTACCCGATTTTAGACTAAATTCTAATATTTTAACCTTTTTAACACTAAAGCTCAGGCCCGGTTCAAACATCGAACTTCACATGTGCCGAATCTAATGCAAATGAGCGAAAACAATAGATTTTTCTCATTTGTATTAGATTCGGCACATGTGAAGTTTGACTTTTGATCCGGGCCTCAGCGTCAAAACGCCTCATCCTCGGACCAAACAGATACAACTCACACCCCGGGGGTGCCAAATACCTAATAATTTACACAGGGGCACCGAGTAGCGCTCAACACTAACCCCGAATGGCAAGTGCCACTTCCAAGTTGGACATTAAAGGAAAGCTAAGCTGATGTGACAGCTTATTCGCAATACTTACCGAAGCACCCTCTGGGAAACCTGTTTGTGCTATTGGAGGTGGAAGCGGGAAACTGAATCCCAGAAGTCGAATAATCTTCCCAAGAGTCAATGCGTCAATGGCAGCGTAGAAGAACTGAGGCTCTCCAACACCAAAGTAGCCACTGCCACCAAAACAATGGCCCTGTTAACAAGATTTGTTAATCAGTTTCAGTCCGTCGCAGTAATAGAAGGACACCAAAACAATTTGTACTAATTACTTCAGTCACTTCAAAGTAAAACCCTCTGGGCATGATCGAACTAATTACCGGAGACTACACCCCCTTGCATTTTTCAAACAATGAGTAGACTCTTAGATGTCCCTCGCTACGTTGTATGAGGAAATGAAGAAGACAAAGCCAAAAGCTTATGTTCACGCCTAATGATGCGATCATCTGAACTGAGGCAGATGTTGAGCGCAGAGCCACTATTTGGGAAGAGCGCAATTGAGAGACTGCCTTATCATAGGAAATTAACGATGCACGTTGACAACGCGAAGAAAATTTACGTGACACAAAATTTAGTTTTACATAAACACAAAAGTTAGGTTTACATAAATCAAATTAACGAGAAATTTTCTAAAACGATGTAATGTGCGCCCAACTTTATTTTTCGCGAATTTGCTGCAATACAAAGGTCTCAACATATATATCTAAAGGAAAAAAACAGCAGCATTTCTAGTCATAATGTAAGCTCATTGTTATCATGTTATATCTCAGTAAATCGATCTAGAGAGGGAATGCTCTCTTGGATCCTGCCAGTGCATATTCACATAAAACTGAGCCGATATATCTGGTATTCATTGAGGAGAGGAGCTGACTGGCGAGGTGAAATCTATAAAATGCAAACCGTCTCCACTGGTTTAAGGCGGCTTGAAAATCTCCATAGAGGTGACCGTGCAGTGGGAGGATGAACGGGCCATGAAAATTTGAAGAAGAAAGACTGAAGAAGTTCGTTGTCGCCTCGGGGAAACGGATCAATATGAAGAGTAATCGAAAGACATTTTGAACTCAATTCTTAAAGAAGAACTGTCACATAGTAACTCCGAGGCGTAGATAGAGGAGCTATGAGCAGACGAGGTCTTGTTGCTGAAATAAAGAAGCTGTAAAACAACAATAATGTAAAAAAGTGTGATTTAAATTAACATCGACGTAAATCAAGGTGCATTAAATTAACGCGACTTTTTTTAAGCATCGTTAATTTCAGTTCCTATAATAACGTAAATCGTGGAACTAAACTGATCCAGGAGCAAGTTATGGGAATACTTTTGGTGTTTCGCAACGGTCCGTGACTTACATCGTTGTTGAAGTCTGCCGGTATAAGACAGTCGTATCCAAATTCCACTCGCATTCCAAACTGCACCCCAGTGATGGGTATAGGAGCGCCAACTTTGTAGGTCAGCCTGTTGATAATTTCGTAGTGTCTTAGTACCAAGGTCGAGGGAAACAGTAGTAATCTTAAGACCCAAGCTTAACGATTATGTTCACCCGTTTTAAGTAATTTAACAGTGAAATGCCTACCGCAAATTCCCTTATTACATGAACGCAGTGTTTTGAATAGTATTCAAGGTAAAAGGGAAAGAATGGAGGTAAGGTAAAAAGGTACTGACCGCCTCTACAAACCAATGTTTGATACCAGGGCAAAAATGTGGGAGAGGATCGTTTTTCAGTTGTGCCATACGGAAGTACAGAAAATGACCTAATGATCGTTGTGTTTAGAGAAAGCCATGGCGAGCCGTGCAAAAATCTGCTTTTAATAGCTTCCACTCTACCGAGATTGAAACGCTTCTATGACCACAGTTGGCCTGACAGAAAAATCCGACAACTCATAGCTCCGACAGGCTAACTTTATCTCTTGCTACTGAAATGCGATGACTTTCGAAGACCATGAAACCTCGCAAAGCCGTAGTATCTTACAAACTTGCCGCCTTATTCAATGTTGTATCTACTTAATTCAAATGCTTTTACATTATTTTGATAACAACAACTCTTGTGCACTGGTACTCGAAGGATGCTTTTGTCTGCATAACACCAGTTCATGCGAGAAAGATGTATCCAACACGGGCCGCGCTACGGACAATCAAACCGAAGCAAGCGATTATTTGTTATCGATAAACAATATAAACTCACTGCCTCTTTTCACTTTTCACGCGAACACGAACACGCCAAAAGTAGAATATCAAAAGTAGAAACGAAGCGATCGATCGCGCGAAATGAAGCAGAGCAACACTGGAAAACAGATGATCGTAAACAGGTGTTGCAAAGTTCATGCGGCGCTCGCCGATATCTTTTGTAGTTATGGCTTGTTTTCACAAAGTTCTCCATACTCTCACGGCCGCTATTAATCGATAGCGAGCATATTTTCATACGTTTTCACAGTACAAGCTCCTGTTATTGCTTTATAACGGATAACGAAGGAGATTCGTGCAACATCTACAACTCCCTTTTGAGAATTACGGTTTCGAGTCAACGAGGAACTGAAAAAGGCGACACGTCTTTGTTAGCGCGCAAAGCCTCATGGGTATCCCCACTCTTTACGGCCGACGTGTTTCAATGAGCGCGATTCTGTAATGTGTCGTTTCAATGCGCAAAATGACGGAGTAAGGGGGAGGTAAGTTTTTCAAATTACTTTGTTAGTGCAGAATATTTGGCGTTCAACAAGCACAACACCGTCTGGCCAGTTGACTCAGGGTGCTGCAGTGTGGTAAGAACGGTCTGCCGCGTGACTTGTGGACGCCCAAAAATCAACCCTAATGTAAACCTAACTCTAAGCCAAGAAAATGACACAGAGGGCAAAGCAACTAATGCTATATATGCAGCCTCAATTCAACCTTAGATTTCAGTCGAGGGTTACCATTTCTGTCCCCTGGGGGTGTCAAATACCTTGGTCACGTGATGTCCGTTGTTTAGCTTAAAAAGTACGATCAGTCTAACATGCGAGACAAATTAAAAATCCGAAACGGCAAGAAAGTCAGATCGCACGACGGTTCAAGGGCTTAAGTCCGAGCAAAAACACAGTCCGATCATTACACCGTACAACCACTTCCGATGTTGTGCAGATACCTAAATGTGAGAATTGACAAAAATCATGAAACTTCCCATTATTTTCTTACCAGGTTTACATCTTCAAATACCGAGAAGTCTCAATATCGAGAACATAAACTGGGGTAGATCGAAAACTACTTAACGGACAACACTATTCTTAAAGACTGATAAACAACAACTCGATTATACTAGAAAGAACCCTGCACGATTTGCGATCGTTGGAGTTCAATGGTGGAGTGACAAGGACAAACAAACAAACAATGAAATGCTTCCGCCAGGCGGGGAATTTTTATCACCAACCACGCTACAATCTTCAACAAAAATGTTGAAGAAAATATGCACTTAAAAGCGTTTCTAATTGCAAACAATCATCAACAGAATTTTAAAGCCCGCGTTACCAGAATCAATGCTGTTTGCTCATAGTAAATGTTTCCCTACCAAACGCAGCTTCCTAAGTTCAACAATGAATAGAAAGGGGGAGTGCGGGAATGAAAAGTTACTTTAGCAATATTGTTGATGTACACATATGGGAGAGGACTCCACGTTTTCTCTTTTCTAAAGTAGTTTTGTCCAACTCCTAGTTCTACGGGTCACGGCTGTTTAGATCGACAGAGTGGCTCCATTGTGTTTCTATTCGCGAGGAGAATACATTCAACCACGAAACAATGGTAAAGAGTATATAAATGGCATTAAATACGTACCCAAGAAAAATGTTTCCTATGCCAAGAAACGGAATGAAGAACGCCTTGCGCCATATTCCGCGCATGCCCAGTTTCCCTCCGACCTCCTGTTCTTGAAAGTCGTATTCCAGTACACCAAACAGAAACAGTTCACTGTTAGGAGCTCTGATTCCATCACGGTATATGTCACCATTCACTGGAATCTTTATATCAGCACGGAAACCCAGCTTAATGTGTTTATTTGTCGAGTTCCAGTCAGCCTAGAAACATAGAAGAAGGAATAGTACAGAAAGCTTGAATGTGTGTAATTAGGAGAGCAAAAAGGAATAATTGTTCGACAAGAAATTTTTGAATATTGAAATATTTGCAGTTTTTGATATCAGATAAAAGGTAAAGCATTTTTAATGCATTAATAGCAAAGCCGCTTTCTAGCTGATAGAGTATCAAACAAAACTGTTGAGGCTGAAGAACGCGCTCATATCATTGTTAACTCCCTCAAATATGCTCACAAAATGGCATGCGAAATCCACGACAATGACATCAATAGCAAAAAGAATAACAAACACTACCTGCATTTTGCCAAGTCAATCAGACGTCCGTATATCACTATCCTATGTGGTGCTGGTTTTCTACATTGTAATATTATTCTCTCTTTCTATAACCCCGTTGCATTAAAAGGTAAATGTTTAAAAACGAAAAACGTGCTTTGGCCTTTAAAATCTCGCCCGAGGCATTGCGTCCCACAGTTCTCTTCCAAGGGAGAACCAGTCTACGCAAGCTTGGTCAGGTATGCTGCTCTTTCCCCTAACAGTCTTTGGCTTGAGCATCCTTGATATATCTGATCTTTAAGTGGTATTTTTTTCCATTTCTTTACTTTTTTCCTTCCTTTCTCTCTTTCTGTTTTCCTTTTTTCCACGTGCACGTCATAGACAATCACGCTTGAAAATGAAGTTCACTATATATATCTTGAACTAACTCTAACTCTCTTTTTTATATAAAAAGAACGGTTTTGATTTCCATCATCTACTCCAGAAAACCAACGTTTGGCAAACGTTTCAGAGTCTTTAAAGGTGAACTATAAAATCCAGTACAGGCTAACCTCGACATACAGCTCGAGCTTGTGAAAGTACAGTCCATCGTAGATACGAACATTGCAGTGGCAATTCGAATTTTCCTCCATTCGAATGTTCCATAGATATACCACTTCACTGTTGGCCCTACAATCAATTTCATAATCTCACAAAATTTATTTCCATTGCAGTCCTTTGGCAGAACGATTTGAGCTGCAGCAGTAATACCTGTTGAGTAAAAACGTTGAAGACAAAGTTGTTTAAAAGTTTCAAAAGGAAAAACGAGTTATGGTTTTAAAACTCCGTATTTGAGACATCACAAGGCATTTTGTCCTCAAATAATTCAGTCGCTTTTAGGTGATAATTTTTTTAGGAAGAGCTATACCATGTACGCACCTTGAGTAATACTTGTCGTGATGAAGCTGTGAAGCGGCTCCTTAGAAAACTTAGTCTCTGCATCAACAAACACTTGCTGAAATCCCAGGTTAGACGGAGGACTGAAAGATATGCCCACCTGTTAGAGAAAGAGACGTGGTGCAGATGAGGAGTTACACCTTTGATGGAACCAGAGAGAGAAGAAGTGACTGTTCACTAGATATACCAGTGTCACTAGCTGGGGTGCTTAGCTACCGTTTGCGGTAAATATGAGGTGGAGATATATTGCAAACGGCTTTTCAGAACTTCAGGAACTAGAACGCGTTCTACACAGCCCGTTTATCAAATCCAAAAATCATTTCCGCACGTTTTAAGATTGAAAAATGTTAACGTTAATGGTTTATCTTTTTCATAATTTATTATAACCAACCCAACGATAACTTCTGCGCCCCCAGCCCCTGCCCTCCTACTTATCAATAAGGAGAAGTATGGCAATGTCAACGCAAGAGGGGGGCTCCTGTGGTACTCTCCTCCCCCCCCCCCCCCCCCCTTTGTAAGCCTTTTTTTAAAGCAAACAACCTACAATATTCAGGTGGCTCCTGCGAGAAGAATCAGTAGATAACATGAATAGTTTCTTTTTACCCTCGAAAAGCATTCCTTCAAGGACGTTACTGACGAAAAACATATCTTTCTGTTTTTCTTTTCGGCAGGGGTGTGTAGTTTCCTGGGATGACGTTTTGGGTTTTAGGGTGGTAGTTTGTCGAATTAACTGACTAAGTAACTGGTGGGTTGTGTGTCACCGAAGACATATTTTATATGTGGACATTTGAGAATTTTACCACCTTTTCATCCCTACAGTTAACTTTGGTTATCGCTATTGAGTCTCAAGATGTGAGTGATCATCGCAGTTATGAGCACTACTTAGACAGCAGTGAACATTAATAAAGCATACAAAAAGCCATTCAAGCCTGATTTTTTTTCTTTTTTTCAGGCTTTATTTTCAATGCTGCTTAAGGAGTCATAACTGCGATGATCATTCACATCTTCATTTCTTAATCCGTGGTTCACATATATCATTTTCACATATTCACACGCTGTGGAGTCTATGGACAGAGTTCTGAAGAGAACTCGTCAATTCTTGTGTTGAAATCTGTCTCACGACATCCTTTTTTAATCTGTTTATTCGTCTGCCGGAGTATTCACTTGTTTCGGTTTGTTTGTTTGTTAGTGTTGTTATATAATTTCACAACTCCGAAACGGGAACACAGAAACGAAAGAACAAAATCTTAACTTACTTCAAAGCATCAACGATGAAATCCGGTAAACTAGCGGGATCTAAACCAAAGGAAGACATTACGTCTTTGAAGGTTACAGAGGGCGCCGTGCCCTTGCCGTAAACTCCTCCACTGATCACATCCTTGTACACTTCGGTTTTAAATACAGCTCCAGATGATATAGAGGAATTGCCCTTGGCTTTAAACGTCTGTGAATTGCCTTCAGTGTAGTATGAGAATCTAGGATGGAAAAACAAGATGATTTACTACGGAAAGAAAGCTTAAGTAGGCGGTTAAAAGAGACGGCGAGGACGAGTACTTATGAAAGTTAGGACAAGTCCAAGCAACAACTAAGCTTCAATTCTTCCAAATATCTGAATCAAATATAAACAGATTAAAACGCGGAATCAGAGAAGGAAGCAAGCTGGCCGATGGCGAGATGGGTTTCACATTGCTGATCTTTTTTTGTCTTTCGTTTTTCAGTCAAGGCCGTAGCTAACGTAGGGGCAAGGGGGGCAGTTGCCACCCACCCCCCAAACATGTTGGAACAATTCTTTTAAGGTCCTCTCTTGCTGGAGTGTTGGGCAGATAGTTGAAACTTTACTGATATAACCTTGAAACTTTTCACAACCGATTCGTTCAGCAAACAAAAGAGAAGCAATATTCAAACACGATAGACTGTTACCATTTCCCCAGAGTTTTCCATGTGAGCGAAACCTGAAAAGCGTGAGGATTTAATGCCGGGCGATAATAATCTCCAAACTCATGGAACTGCCAAGGGTACAAAAATGGCTGGTGCTTTATCCAACATCTTCATGGCAAGAAATTGAAGCAAAACCTTTTCGCAAAAGTAATATCAAGCCAAGAGAATTGAGACGTTACATTGATGACGTTTCTCCCTTTGGGATCATGAAAAACAAGACATTTGTATGTTTATTGAACAAGCCAACAAATTTTAGCTGAAATCTCAGAGAACGAGAAACTTTCCCAGACAGTGGTCTTACTACAAAGGAGATAGATTTGACAATGAATCTATCCTGGACATCAAGACCCACTATAAGCCGACTTCAATACACACACCAGGTGTCATGGTTTTATTAAAGGTGAAGCAATGAGACTTCTTAGAGCAGACTCTTCAAAAACAATATTTGAGTGGTTCCTCTCTAACTTCGAATCGCACCTAAGGGCACGTGGCTATCTAAACAATTCGCGTATACAGAGACCAATAACAGGAGTGAACTTCGTCAATAGAAGGTTGGCACTCCAACAAGGCAAAAAAAGCTCACAAGAAAATATTGCCATGTTTGTCACTACATGCCATCCATAAGTGCGTGACCTTAAACAAGCATTAGGAAAAAAAACTGGAGTCTAATACAAAAGCAGCCGTTGCCGAAAACTATTTACACAAATCCTTCGATTATATCATACAAGAGAAGTAAATCTCTCAAAGATCTGTATGTCAGAGCGAAAATTTAAATATAGGCTAAAAGGCGTCGCAACCGCAAACCCTCTATAAGACACTCAATTTTCTTCCCTCGTTCTTCGCTCGTTGTTTCGCCCACCCCAAATATTTGAGAGCCTAGAACAGGCTACCGCAAACCACGAGGGTAGTCTGTGTAGGCCTGTCATGAATATTCTTTAAATTGAGCGATGTATCAATAGCTTACAAAACCTTAAGCTATAAAAGTACCTATCATTTTAAACTTGGACAAATTGACATTTACTTTTGACGAAATATCTATGAAAGTAGCATTTCCGAGTCTCTAGATTTCAAATGTTTCTGAGAATATTCCCCCAGAGTCCCGTAATGGCTTTTTCCTCTGGCGCTTGGCTTCATTGCCCCCCCCCCCCCTCCCCCCCCCCCCAAACAAAAATTTCTAACTACGGCCTTGTCAATATAGATTTCTATAAGTTCTATAAATATTATCTCACGTCAAGTCTCTTTCTTTTTCACATTATAAGATTAATAGAATGATAAAAATATCAATAGATAATTAAGCCAAGAAACAACTGCCAAGCTTACCTGACGGCATGCATAACATATCCGGCGTGTGGTACGTACTCCTCCGATTTTGCGCACTGAAACGCGTATTTTCTCAAAGCGTGTGCTTCGTCGATCCAGATTGTGAAGGCGGGAACATTCTCACTCAGCTCGGGCTTAGTCCACTCTGGCAGAGCGTCAATTGTCTCGTAGTAAGCAGCTTTGTTTGACACAACTTTGCTGATGTTTAGAGGATCGACAATCTCAAAGCAGACCTAAGCAAGAAGTAGCAATATAAAAAGAAAAGGCCATTTTTTCCCTTTATATTTCGAAGTTTCATCACATAGCACTGGCTCCAAGAAAGAACCACTCTTTCCTTGAAAGTCACGGTCGGAGGGTCTTTTGCTCTTTGACTACAAAACCAACCGTCGAACTAAAGGACAACAATTATAAGGTGTTATCTTATTCCACTAATTCTTTCAAATGTTACTGTGGTTTCCAAATTTCACCCAACGTCGTTTTCTCGTGACAGAACACGCTTACATACTTAAAGCAAGCAGACTCAGGTAGCAAGAGCTGATCACGTGTTTATTTTCAATCATGAATCGTTTCCCCAAGGCCAATTTAACTTTCAGTTTGATATGTTCTCGTTCACTGACTTGAAAAAGGCGTCTAGTTCGGGAGAAGGAAACGTACCTCAAATCCATTATCTAACACTAGTATAGAGAGCCACCAACCCTTGTTAGCTGCTTATTTCCATAATCGTCTTGATCGTCAGGTTCCATTTTGATCGCAAACCATCCACTCTCCAGCTCGGTTCTCATGTTGGTAAGATCCGGTGGCTGAGAACTTCTCCGTTGCTCCACACTCGAGAGCAATCCAAGAGGTTGGGTCAGCGGATGTCTTGTCCGGTTTGTTTGGCTGGTAAGCTGATTAAAATCGACGACAAAATGTTAACGTGACTGGACTAAGGGAAGTTGTCTCCAACATCGACTTCAATGGATCGCAGGCCTATCGAAAGAAAATCCCCACCTGCAATTTGTTGGATTTTCAAAACAAATGCTGTTCGGAGAAACTGTGAATCGAAAGTATTGAAAGTATTGATTATTTTCCAGTAGTTGTGAGTAAAAAATTCCTATTATAAGATTCCTATAAAAATTTGCTGTAGTATAAAAGTGTCCAAAGCATGAAATGTATTCGCTTAGAGAGACCTACAATAGAAGTGAAAACAGCTTTCTTGTTTTCCTAAGAACAAATGGCCATAGCACTAACAAGAATCACAAGAATTACAGAGAGGCGCACTCTTCGGATAAGGGTCTATGCATGGGAAAGGAATTTCTTAACTCCAATCTCGGACTTAATATCAGTCAAGGCTTAAGCTAGGACGACTTGTACGTTCCTTAGAGCGTTTCTATGGAAGCGAGGCCTAGCACACAGTCCCTCTTATAAAAATAAGTCCTTCTCCAGGTGCAAATAAAACTCATTTTAGTAAGAAAATCTTCTCCAAAACAAGTTCCGAAATGGCTTGATTGAAGCTTTTACTTGTACATCCTTGCGTGGGGCAGACTTTCTGTTCCTCTGCCAACCCAGCACAGGCGTCCCCACCGTTGGAAGGGGGAGGATTGGTGCAGGTTCGGGTTCGTTTCGTTACACCTTGTAAACAGTATGTGGGCTCTGAGCACGTGCTCCAGGCTGAGTACGCTGACCATCCGCCGTTAACAGCGCCTACAGGAAAAATTCACCATCACTGATCAAAGCAAGTCGTCGGGAGTGAACAACAAGGTTTGATTACAACATGATAAATGTATACAATACGATACAATACAATACAAATACATACTAGTAATGCAGAGATTTTGAGTGGTATATCGTGGAACATTCCAAGAACCCCTTGTATTTTCATTTCACGGTGTATAAAAAATGCAAATAACAAGTGGGATATTCTATGGCATACAACGAGAAGGCTTTGGCCCTTTTTATACTAGAGATGCATTATCCGTCCAGACGAATTATGCGTCTGTCATTTTATCCGAGTAGTGTAAAGACGGGACGAACTACATGAGACGCAAAATCCGTCTGGAACGAACTTGGGCAAACACTTGCAGTGCGTCTGTTTAGTTCGACTAGTGTAAAGACGGGCACGAGACGCATTATGCGTCTAGACGAACTATCCGCTTTAGTTCGTCTTGAAAGACGCACTGAACAAGATAGTTCGTCTTGACGCATAATGCGTCTAGTGCCCGTCTTTACACTAGTCGAACTAAACAGACGCACTACAAGTGTTTGCCCAAGTTCGTCCCAGACGGATTTTGCGTCTCTAGTATAAAAATGGCCTTTACAAAACCACTTTGTGCCGTGTCATCCAAACTACGTGGGCCAATTCATTCATCATTTCATCACCATCATTTTGTTTTTATTTCCTTTTTTTTCTAATATATTAACAGTTTATAAAAGTACAATATGTGGCAAGGTGATCTCTAAACACCACCAGGCTTTTAGTTGAGGCCACCTTGTGCATACTGACAATATGTTTACATAGTGCTCAAGTGTGTGGCCTAGCCAATTCAGTAATTATTTTACTAAAAACTGTAGCAGTTTCTTCTTAAAGTTAGGAGAACTTGATAGAGAAGTGATTGTAACAGGGAGGGAATTCAAAATGCGAGATGAGCCCAGAGCAAGATAGGAGGGTAGGGTGGATTACCGGCGAACATACAACGGCTCTGAATTCTGATTGCCATGCTTTGAAATACACACAGTTACTGTAGATATAATAACGTCTCTTCAAACATGATCATATTTAGAGCTTGTGCTTGTGGCTTGTGCTACAAGAGAAAAACTGCAGTTGGGAATTTGTGCTGACCCGAATCTGCTGCCTGATTTTCAACTGTCACAGACTAATAACGTTCCGGTTATTTACGCTTTTTCGCCTGCGCAATATGAAGGATGTGGTGAACTAACGATGCAAAGAATGCAAAAACGCCTATGCTTTTTGCGGCCGTTATTTAATAAAACTACAAACAAACACGGCTTGCTTGCTTGCTTGCTTGCTTGCTTGCATGGATAGATTGTTCTTCTACCTACCCTTTAAGCCATCAGTTCAGTTTGAAACAGGAACGACTCAATGGGAGACGAAATTGGTTGAACCAATAGCTGAGCAGAATTCAGAGCTAAACCACTAAGGCAAGCTTGAGGAATTTCCAATTTTTAATTTCGATACACCAAAATCTTAACCCGTACAATTCGCTACCTTCTGAAACCACTTTTAGTTCTGCCAAAGTTCATTTGCAGACTTACTAAAACAACACTGATGCCGAGTCAATCAGTAAGTACTTCGCACTTAACCTTATTCTACGTTCCTTACGATAAGCCGCCTCACTTTTGCATCAATCTATAAGCGAGTTCAGGTTAAGCAGTCCTTCAGATACAAGCCAGCTATAGGCTTAATTACCAGGGCAGGAAGTGAGTTTACAGCTCTTCGCCTGACTATATTCCCCAGTGCAGTTCTGTCCTCCGTCGGCAGGGATAGGGTTAGAACAGGTTCTACTCCTTGACTGGGTACCAGTTCCACACGATTAGCTACATGCCGTCCATGTTGACCACAGACCGAACCCACCATCAACTGCGAGTGAAGATAATAAAAGAATAAGGAAATGATGTGGAATTATATCAGTGCACTTGCACTGTGATAACATCGATAGCAGCATAGCTTACAACACCTAAGGGATGGGCAGAGTAAGGGAGCTCTGGTTTTATCTGGTGGAACGCCTTAATCACCAAAGAAATTTTGATTTTATTATGACGACTGGAAATCATTTAACAACTCTTTCTTTACTAGAACATGTACAGTTAACTCTTATTTTGCCTAACAGATAAATCGCCTCCTTTGCAAGATAACGGTTCAGGCCTAGGGAGAATTTCTACAAAGTCAACAAAAGCTGGTAAATATTATAAGAGTCCGTAAACCAATCCACGTCTTTTGATTGAAATTTCTGGTTAGTTGCCCTGAAGTTGTGTCGATGCTTTCTATAATTGTTATACTGATTGAATGCCTCTTGAAGTATCATTTTGTTCGCAGAATAATGAAAAATTGAACAGGGAGAAGGAGGAAGCTAAATACTACAAATCTTATTAATTAGACTGACCTGGACAAGGAGTAAAACAAGCTCTTGCTGTCTCAGAATCATTACCAACACAGGACTTCCCGCCGTTCAAAGGAGGAGGCTGATTACACAGTCGAGTTCTTCTGAGAACTTCTCCATCTGATATCCCACATGTTTGAGAACACTGCGTCCATGGAGTCCAAGCTCCCCATTGACCGTCAAGTGGACCCGCTAAATGAAAAAAAAAACAATGCAAATTAATTTTCGTAACGTTAATAGCTAGCAAAGAACCTTCGCCCGAAATGGCAGAGTCTCTAACTTTGTTACTTAGTCCAGGAATGAAAAGCTAGCTCACACCAACGGGATATGTTCAGTCTAGTATCTCTCCCTTGGGACGGACATTATTGGAACAACACAGTCTCTCTTAAAAAAAAAGAATTTGTCTCACAAAACCACTGTTCAGCGAAAAGTGGATTCAAAATCTTAAGTTTTATTAGTTTTCAAGAGTATCGTTTGTGAGCTTAGGCGAACTTTTTAGACCCTTTCGCATCATTAGAGGGTCATGTTTGATAGATGATACGGAATCGATACAAAGTCAACAAGTCAACAAGTATTTCTATAATAAAAGTGAATCAGTCCATTATACCTTTCTCCGCGAAAAGTATACTGACAGATACTAGTTCTTGTTCCTGTTATTGTAGTTTTTACAGTTGTTAATGTTGCTTTATGGTTACGTGGGGAATAGTGGCTCTTTCCAAACCCCCACCGTTGTCTAGGAAACAAGTCATTCTTTCAAGATGATAATGATCATCACAGGTATGAACACTACTTAAGCAGTAGTGAAAATAAAGCCTGAAAAAAATTCAGGCTTGTATGTGATTCGAACCCACGACCTCTGCGATACCGGTGCAGTCCTCGACCATCTGAGGTAATAAGCCAACTGGGAGCTTGTCATTTTGTTGGCTCGTAATATACCCGTAAGTGATGAATATGTGAGAATGAATATATGAAAATCATATATTTGAACTGCGGATTAAGAAATTAAGAATATCTTTCAAATAAGTCAATGAATACAACTGTTGAAACTTCTTGCATAGTCTCATTTGGGACCTCAGCTTTGACTTTTCAGTTTAAGTAGCATTTTAAATTCTAAAACTATTCTTTATGGTAAAAGACATTCAATCTGTTCCAGTTTATTTTTACTTTTGAGTCATCTGTGCCGATAAATGAATACTCCATCACGATCTTACTTACTTGGGCAAGGCGAAATACATTCCAACTTCGTCTCAAAATTGTCCCCAGAACATGGTGCTCCGTCAGAGGTAGGGATAGGGTTAGTACAGGATCTAGTCCTGTTAACTATGGATCCCCCACACGGGTTTTCACAGAGTGACCACTGACTCCATTCTGTGTAGCCTCCATCAACTGCAATGACATTACTTGAAAATATAGTCTACAAACTTCCAAACTGCGAATGCGCCCACAAATTGTCGTCGGTAAGCAAGCGAACGCGCAAGTTGAACCCATCCTATAACTCCAGGGTAAACGTTCTCGCATTTTGTTTCGGCAACGCGTAACTAAGTTTTGGAGACAGATAATAACTGGCAATACTTCAAAAAGTGTACGTGCAACATCAGCTTAAAAACGTCGCTGATTTGTGAATTGAAGCTCGATTAACCTGTATCCTACATTAGACTTGTAAACTGAGTGTAAATGGAATCAGTTACCCTATACATCCCAGATTAGCATATCCACTGGATGAATCCTTGACAGAAAATGTCCCTTGAGTGGAATTCAAACCCACGGCCTCACCTTTATACCAATAGGGTGTGACGAACACTAAACCATTAGGTAAGCCTTGTTGTTAAAGCTTTAATTGAAGAGGTAATTATTGCCGTTCCAGGAAAGTGTCTTCCAAGATGATCATAGAGTGGAATATTGGCAATTGTAACCCGACCATTTTCGAGAATGACAAGAAGTCTTCCGATCACAAATGAAGACCAACACATGACAAAAAACGACGACTATCTGCAGCGTTTAAACTTTTAACGAATATTGCGTAGATCCTGACACAGGTTGAAAGAGCAGAGTTCTGAAGGCACCAAAAAACGACAAGACATAAATTATGGACAGCTTATTGTAATATATACATTCCACGCAGGGCATTCACGCGTCCAAATGCGAAATCACTAATAATAATAACAATCGGCACATCTTCCCTTAACAAAAGGTAAAAAAACTAATGTGAAAAAGAACAACGACGGAGTATCCAAAGTCTATTCACCACTGAAAACTTATAAATTATCTACTTTGCAATTGTGACTGCCATTCATAGATTAATGCTCGTCTTAAACTACAACTCCATGGACGTTCGTGCGTGCTAACTGTTTTCAGGGATCATCAATGTGCATACAATTCATAGCGCAGCTTTAAGAAAAGTCACATCATTCGTTTACTTATTACTGATGCGCAATGACCGCCTCCGTTCCTCGTTTCGGGCCACATGGTGCAATGCAAATAGTTTAAATTGAGTTCCTGCGGAGAGATGCGAATCCAAGACGTTTCATTCCCAGCCTCGTTCGTTACCCAATTGAGCCAGGGCGCCACCACGCATACGCGCATGAGCGTAGGCTACGTAAAAGCCTCTTGTTAATTTTTCAACCCATTTGCAGCTCAATAATGACTTGGAGGTTTTTCTAAGTCTTACAATTATCAACAACAAAACTGTACTCACTCAAGTAGTCTATTTGTTGTGAGCTGTCTCCCTCACAGTAAGCTTCATCCTCACTTGGTATTGGATTGGTGCACGTTCGTGTTCGAATCCGCTGATTTCCGGCGCAAATACCGGCTGCACAGCCACTCCATCCGGACCATTCTCACCAGCCTCCAGTCACAGCTGGTATGCCAAAAAACAAAAAGAATAAATCAACTTGTGATTTCTTTCTGGTGGAATCGAGGAAGACTGTATAAGCACGTTTTACCTTCAGCTTATAATATAGTTGATCGTCCTCCTCCACCACCCATCTTTCCAGCTTTCATCTGGGAAGATATATTGCCTAACAAATTTGATATTGAATTCAGGTTTAATCCCACGTAAAAATTGTAAAAATGTTATCTTCGAGTCTATTTAGTCGCTTTGTCAGATCAACAGCATCCATTCACTTTGCTTATTTTTGTATCCGACTTGGTATTGTTAGTGCACGTTTTTGTTCGACGCTGATTTCCCGCGCAAATACCGGCTGCACAGCCGCTCAACCGGACCATTATTTCTGACAAGCAGCCAAACACTGGCTTCCCAAAAACCAAATGGAGTAAATCACCATCATCTCACGCTCTCTCTGGCGGAATCGAGGAAAAGTGTATTAGCACGTTTTACCTTCATGTTCCCATTTAGTCGTTCGCCTTCCTCCGCCGCTCATCTTTCCAGCTTTTATTTGGGAAGATGCGCTACCTAACAAATTTGATATTAAATTCGGGTTTAACTGATCCCACGTGAAAGGTGTAAAAATATGATGACCGAGTCTATTTAGCCGCTCTTGTCAGATCAACGGCATCCATTCACTTTGCCTATTTTTTCTCCGATTTGGTATTCGATTGGTGCACGCTTTTGTTCGAATGCGCTGATTTCACGCGCAAATACCGGCTGCACAGCCGCTCAACCGGACCATTATTCTGACCAGCAGCCAATCATTGGCGTTCAAAAACCCAAATAGAATAAATCACGATCAGCTCACGCTCTCTCTGACGGAATCGAGGAAAAGTGTATCAGCACGTTTTAGCTTCAGGTTGCCATTTCGTTGATCGCCCTCCTCCGCCGCCGGTTAGCTTTCCACCTTTCTTCTGGGAAGATGCACTACCTAACAAATTTGATATTGAATTCAGGTTAAACTGATCCCACGTGAAAAGTTGTAAAAATGTTATGTACAAGTCTATTTAATCACTCTTGTCAGATCAACGGAATCCATTCACTTTGCCTATTTTTTTATCCGACTTGGTATTGGATTGGTGCACGTTTTTGTTCGAATGCGCTGATTTCACGTGCAAATACCGGCTCAACAGCCGCTCAACCGGACCATTATTCTGACCAGCAGCCAATCATTGGCGTTCAAAAACCCAAATAGGATAAATCACGATCAGCTCACGCTCTCTCTGACGGAATCGAGGAAAAGTGTATCAGCACGTTTTACCTTCAAGTTGCCATTTAGTTTATCGCCCTCTTCCGCCGCCGGTTAGCTTTCCACCTTTCTTCTGGGAAGATACACTACCTAACAAATTTGATATTGAATTCAGGTTAAACTGATCCCACGTGAAAAGTTGTAAAAACTTTATGTACAAGTCTATTTAATCACTCTTGTCAGATCAACGGCATCCATTCACTTTGCCTAGTTTTTTTTATCCGACTTGGTATTGGATTGGTGCACGTTTTTGTTCGAATGCGCTGATTTCACGCGCAAATACCGGCCGCACAGCCGCTCAACCGGACCATTATTCTGACCAGCAGCCAATCATTGGCGTTCAAAAACCCAAATAGAATAAATCACGATCAGCTCACGCTCTCTCTGACGGAATCGAGGAAAAGTGTATCAGCACGTTTTACCTTCAGGAGTAGTATAGGAGTTGGGGGTACGAGACCATTTTGGATCAAAATGATCTCGATAGCCAACCAACTCCATACTACTCACCATCTGATGGTTTAATTCGATGATTTCGTATTCTGATGATACCAGCACACTTTTCCACATGATGAAATATATAGTTATTTAATCTGAAATTCTTGTAAAAAAAGGGATATCTTCTTCATTAATGAATACCAATATATAAAAAAGTAAAGAATAATATGTTTAAGAAAGAATAGCTGAATGTCCATATGCAAAACTTTTGATTCCATCTTTTGATAAATATCTTTTGTCATCGAAACAGCTGAGTGATACTTTATTGATTTCATAACTTCCCAATTGATGATTTTGACTTCTGATTGTTTTCATTTTATGATACATCTGTTTATTATTGAATAGAGTGTCTTTATAATTTTCATGTTTGATTTTATTTTTGATTATGTTCTTTTTGATTCCTTTTGCTGTTTTTCCTCCTTTTTGGTTATCTTTAATATAGCTGTACATCTTTGATTTCAATCCAACAAATTCACAAATAGGTACACATGCAGCCTCATCTTGAGCATGAGCATAGTCTTCATCTGATATATGTTCATCACTCAATATGCTATAAAATTCATCTTTTGATGCCAGCTTTTGGTTAAATTTATCGAAACTATCCATATAGTCATAAGGATAAACACCTTTCTGTGCCACAAGATTAAGATCCTTTCCCTTGAACTCTTTTGAAGTGTATTTTAAGGCTTCTTTTGGTAGATTTCCAACAAGTTTTTCCAAACTAGAGCTCATGAACTGGAAACTATCAAGAAAGGTCAAGTGATTACCAAGCATGAAAGCCATATATTTCTCCATGTTATTGGGGATAGCATTGATTGTCATCTGGCAGTCTTCACCTTTTTTATTTATATAGGTGTGTTTCTTTATAATTGAACCGATCTCTTGCATAATGAAATGGCTGTCATAACCTCTTAGATTGTGAAATATAACAGGTATCTTTATTTCTTCTGGATTGACTCTAAGTTTAAGGTTGCATTCTTGATGGGCTGATCCTCTATACTGGCCAGTAATATGACAGTGATCTCGTACTCGAATATCTTTGTCAGTGTATTTTTTATCACAAATGTGACATTCTTTGGCTTTTTGGAATTCCTCCTCATCATCTTTTGTCATTTTCAATGGTTTGTTGAATTCTTTCTTCATGACTTTCTTGCAATATGCAACTTCCTCCAACATAGCTTCCATGAATTTGTACACAGCCTTTTCACCCCTGCATATTGCTGCTGGTCTGCTGTATTTATCATCATAGCAACAAACAACCTTGTAACCATATCCACAGTCAGTATGCTTCTGATAGGCTTCAGTATATGATTTATCATTATTAGGTTGGCAGCCGTGTATTTTCTCAGTGATAGCCTCAAAATCAGCATATATTACAAATGGTACCTGCTGTTGTTTATGAAAGTTGTTGAATTTTAGTATGTTGTTATCTTTGTCTGGCATTTTTATTGCCTGTGTGCCATTGATGATTATACAGTTGTCCTTGTGATCATTCAACACCCTTTCAGAGCTGAAACACTGTAAACAATGCATGCAAAAGTGTTTTCTTTCCTTATGATTTGTTTGATTGTACATAAACTTATTGAAATCTTTGATTAGCACATAATGCTTGTTTTTATTTTCAGTTATTAGAAGCAGATTCAAGTAGTCTGCATATTTCTCTTTTGAGACAAAAATTGGATATGGTTGATAATTCTCATAACCAAAGACGTTGATGTTGATCTCATTTTGTTTTTCAATCTTGTTGTACTGCTTTGTTGTCACTGGAAATTCAACTCCAGAATAATTCAATTTTTCAATAAATTTCTTGTCAACCTTTTTGATCCTCTGTGGGTATTTCTCTTGTGGATTCAAATGCCTGATGTGGCACCATCTGAAGCATTCATTATCCTCATTTTTCATATTGATCAAACCCCTTGCACTGTTTCTTAGTTCATTTGGTAGTTTAATGTATGAGGAGCCTCTCATCGGTTGATATTTCACTGTATTCAGATAGTGGTTTTCGACTGATTCAATAGTCCAGCCAGAACCTTCAGATACCCATTGAGCTATCTTATTCAATATTTCCTGCTTTGATAATTCAAGTGATTCTGAAATTCCTGGATCATTGATAATTGTTTGAGGTGTGCTGTTGAAATATGCTGTTTTAAACTCTGGACTTCCATCCGTCATTTTTGTGAATTGCACTTTAAGTGTCTCAACAAATTTCAGTCCTTTCATTTCATTTAACAGTTTTTTAATGTGATACTCAAGGGCTATTCTTGTGTTTAGTAGCTGATCTAGCGGGTCTTTATCATATTTTATTCCAATTTCATAAGACTCAGTGTAGCCTTTTAGAGCTTGGACCATTCGCTCAATTCTTGTCCTCGGTGCAGGTACTGGTCTCTTGGTTCTGGGGGCTGGAATAGGTCTTGTTGGTGGGGGAATATTGTGTTCATAATCTTGAACCATCTGTTTAACACTCTTGCGAGGTGCTGGAACTGGTCTGTCTTGAGGTTCATAATCATCAACTATAACTATTTTTGGCTTTTTTAGTTTCTTCTCAACTGTTTTGAGCCTTTCATCCATTTTGATTAACATTTCAATGAGCTGGGATTTGCTCAGTTTTTTTGAAATCTTTCTTATTCATCTTATATTACAATTAGATAATAATTTATATACTTTTAAATGGTATAATAAAAATTTTCATTTAAAGAATTATTATGTAAACTATATTATAATGAATAAGATTGAAATTAACGAGCGCGTTTACAACATTCATCCAGTTTACGACTTGTATGCTTCAGATAAGGATGGAAATGTTATAAATATTATCAAGAAAGTGCCAATGAAGGGAGTTAAACATTACACAGGATATATGATGTGTAGTGTGAGAAAACATGGTCAAAATGGTCAAAAACATTATCGTGTCAACCGGTTTGTATGGGAGTGTTTTAATGGCATTATTCCAGAAAGAAAAGTTATCGATCATATCAATGGTGTGAAGGATGATAACAGATTGTGCAATCTCCAACTAATGACACAACAACAGAATTGCAAGAAATCAGCAAAGGACAGGGATTATTCATTTACTACTGCCCAAAGAAATCCAAGATGTGTAAAAGCGACTAATATTTCAACAAATGAGGTTTTACACTTCAATAGTATATACTGTTGTTCAAAATACATTCAAATTAATGAAGGCACTATAAAAAGAGTTTGTGATGGAGTTAAGTATCATAAATCTGGTTTATCTAAAAAGGATTGTTGTTCATACAAATTCGAGTATGTTGAAAAAGAAGATTTACCAACTAATTATATCAAATCAGCTAATAAAAGACCAAGGAGAGTTCCTGATGAAGACAAAAAGAGTCACCATGCGTTATCAATGAAAAAAATGGACAAACAAAGAGTACAAATGACCCAGGTGTGACAAAGTGATGAAAAACAATAATAGACAATATCACAATAAAAAGTGTAAATAATTATTATCCTTTTATATATATTCTGTGTTCTTCCATGTGTTTGGTTATTTCGTGGATCAAGTCTTCGAAACAATTACTCATGAGGTACCGGCATTCATTTTTCTCATACATTGTCTTCATTTTAAGCTGATTATTGGATACAGCGAAGATGCCAGTAGGGCTTTTGAATTCCAGGCACAGAGCATTGTATTTTTCAGTTGGATTCAATAACATCAAATCACACTGACCGGCCATATATCCTTTGTTATAACTTCTGATTCTTATCCCCGGAGTTATTTGATTTTCACCTAATCCGGCAATAAGTAATGCGTCTTCATATGTCCTTCTGATGAATGACACAATTTTATAATGCAAATCATATTCTGTTTTAATTGATAATGTATTATTTTTCATATACTATATTATAAGTCATCACTATATCCCTTCCACTTCACCAAAGCTTGTTTTTTCTTATAGTCTCTGCGAATGACTTTATCAATACGGAAAACATCCTGTCTGGCTTTTAATAATTCAGGTTCATAAAAACTCCCTTCAATATCTTCACCTTTCAGATCCTTTATTTTGTATGTTATTGGATTAGTGTATTGAATCTTATCAACTGTGAACACTTCCTCAGTCCAATTTGGTGTATAGCCCTTGTCGAACACATTCCGTTTATACTTAGATATTCGGACCTTGTCGCCGACCTTAAATTTTGGTTTCTGTTTTAATGGCTCCATATCACCATATAGATTAAAGAAAACAGTTCCTTCATTCTTTTTCTTTGAAGCCTCTGTAGGTGTCATCTTTATGCTTGAATGTTTGGTATT
Organism: Pachyseris speciosa; assembly: GCA_016490735.1. Taxonomy (NCBI): domain Eukaryota; kingdom Metazoa; phylum Cnidaria; class Anthozoa; order Scleractinia; family Pachyseridae; genus Pachyseris; species Pachyseris speciosa. The sequence goes on along the minus strand of JAEMWC010001870.1, from coordinate 34,760 downwards.
ATTATACTGTTTCACTAATTTTGGTAACATGTCTAAATACTGTGTATTACCTTGAACAGTGAACTGCTTCCACATTTTGGACTTGATTGTCCTATTCCATCTTTCAACTACTGATGACTTCTCTTCGTTCTCAGTTGAGTACATCTGTACACTATGTTTCTCTAATAGGTCTTTCACATGTTTGTTGTAAAACTCTTTTCCCTTGTCGACCCATAAATACTGTGGTTTTCTGCCTTCCTTGAATATTGTTTTGAATGCTTCAGTGACAGATTCACCTTTCTTATCCTTCAATGGGACAATCCAACCATATTTGCTGAAGACATCAATAACCATAAGAAGATATCGATAACCTTTATTCCATTTACTAAACTGTTGCATTTCAACTAGATCACTTGCCCATATTTCATCAATTTTATTCACAATCACACGCCGCCGAGTGAAATTACGTTTTATGGGTGCATGTAATTCATCTGCTAGTTTTTCTTGCCAGTTTTCTTCACTCGACGGCTTTTTCCGTTTTTTGGAACACCCAAACCTAGTTTCTCCTTTGTGTTGATTAGGAATCTAGCTGTTTGACCCCATTTTGGCATCTCACCATAAGGAATGGCATCAAGAGAATTGATCATTGTTCTATCACAATCACCTTTATTCTTTCCCATATCATAACAAATATCGTGGTAAGCTGCTATTTCATCTACTTTATTGTAAGGTAGGACATTCCATTTTGTAACCTCACCTGTATTTTTATCATACTCCAACTGTTCGTGCAACGGGTTATAAGGTCCCATATATTTATACTTACTTGGAGTCCAACCTGCTTTTGGTTTAGGAAGCTTGCCAATAACCTTATGAATGTCAATACCTTTGCCATAATCCAGTATGCCCGCCCCTTCAGACGGGCTAATTAGTTTCCCTTTCCTTTGACAAATTTAGTCTTTGTTATTCCACATTCAGCACAAGTGCATTTCATCACAGTTCGACCATTTTTAGTCTTCTGATATCTCTCACTTCCTGGCACACATTCAGTCTGCTTCTTCTGTTTAACACAATATGATCTCATATACAAATGGGTTAGATATTTTCAAAGTAGTCTATGATGAATCTGTGATTGACACTAACATCTGCTGGATTAAATTTGGAATTGTGTATTATATCCAGTATAGATGTTCCTTTTTGTCTCTCAAGAAGATAGTATAAACACCAATATCCACATAATACTGATTCCCTTTCTTGTATCTCATCACCAGAGTATTCAAGTTGTTTACCGCTTGCAGCCATATACATTTGAACTTCTGTTGGCATCATTAAACCGAAAGAGTCGAAGTATTCACAGTATTTATCATTTTTGAAATTCCTATAACAAACCCAATGAGTACCAGGTCCAATTTTGGAATCAAGATTGACTATCCCACATTCATTCTTTTTTATTTGTCTAGGAAGATTGTCTCTTGAAAATACTCCTCTAAAATGTTTTATTCCAAGTTGTTTCACCCAATTGATTAAATCAAAGTTGGATAAGGGTTTGTTTACAAAATGGTTCCTAGTATGGGGATTGAATTGAATGGACTGTCTTTTCCCAGTAGAAGCCCTTTTCCCTTTTTGGTCTTTTTTTTTTTCATTCCATAACCGATTGGGTTATCCCATGTACCAAAAACTGGGGGTGATTGCCATGGAATCATAACATGTTTCCCACCGCTTTTATTTTTATTAACTGCAATGTGATCTGGAACATGAACTGGTAATGACCGTCTAGAACGGCTGTGTTCAACATGCAAACCCTTTCCAGTCAAGGCTTTCATAAGTAGAGGAATTCCAATACTTGCTAAAAGTGTTCCAAGAAACCCACCAGACTGAGTTTTTGTTGGTTTGATAGCAAGTTGTCCACCAGACTGCATTGCATTTACAAGATCAGCCATTTGTCTCACATTCAATAAATTTCCAAAATTCAATAGTTGAGGCAAGTTTTCATTGGGAATAATGAATCCTCCATTTTGTTTCTTTCCAAATAGTTTATCAATGCCGAGACTTGCTAATGAAGAAAGAGCACCTGTGGCCAATGCTGGAGCCGCTTTAGCTACTGCCTTACCTGCATATGGTAATAGTCTTGTTCCAAGTGAAAAAAGACTTGACCAAAGAGAACCTCCGTGTACAACCGCCTTTCTGATTTGACTTTTTGATATATTGATATCAGAACCTTTTCCCAATCTTTTTGATTTCATTAGTTTGTTGATTTGTCTTTTTGTCAACATAAGTTGATCACCGCCAGATAATTCATCATGAGTCAGCCTCAATGTTACCGCTGAATTTGATTTAATAGCTTTTGCCAGCTTTTCTGTCTGACCTTGTGACAGTGTCACTCCATGAGGATGATAAGTAGTCATATAATATATGTTTATACTAAATTGTATTTAATACAAACAATCATTTAATTTAATTATTTAATTATTTAATTATTTAATTTATTTAATTTATTTAATTTATTTAATTTAATTAATTATTTCCAATTAATTATTCCATTAACATGGATCTCAGAACAAGTTTACCATCAGTCTTTCTCATTTCAACATCCTGCTCATACATAACCAGTGCATACACACTGTAATCAGTATCTGTTGCCCCACTTAAAGTGTATTTGAAAGTCAGTTTTGTCATTCCATCTTTGATATCCTGTTTCTGTTTCGTCAAATCAAAATAAATGAAAGGGAATATTGTACCAAAGTTAGCCCTATTTAGAAGGGTACTTTCACTGAATTCATTTTCAGCTTGAACATATTTAAGAACATCTCTAAATAATCTTGTTGGTTCTGTTGATGGCTTATAATGAACCTCTGGATAATCATTTCCATTACCAACCTCAAGATAACAATCATTCAAAGTTTCGTTATCAGTACTGACTGAGAATGTGTTGTACAAGAATTTATTGGCTGTCTGAGATGCATCACTTGCATTATTGATGATGAATACAAAGACATGTCTGGGTTTGTTTATTCCTGTTGAAATACGGAAATTAGCTGTCTGTTGTTTTGTTGAATTGCCTCTCTCAACCATTTCTCTCATGTAAGTCCACTTTCTGTTGTCAAGATACGTGCTCATGTACAAAGACTTTCCCGCAGAATTGAAAACAATACGAGGAACTATTAGCTGGAATTTAGTTAGTATCACACGACATTCATCAGTAGCTTGCCAAATCAAATTGTCATCACTCTCAAGTGTTAGGTTCACCTCTACTTTTGAGTTAGGCATAAGTTCATCCCAAAAGCTCTTGAAAAAACCGTATCTGTTCAATGCTATCTCTGCATTTACTTCACCACCATCATTAAGCAAAGCTTTACGATCTGAGAATCCTTTGTTATAAGCAGCTTGTGCCGTTCTGTTTTCAGCACCTCTGGTGGTGTCAAGATAGAAGAACTCATTGGTTCCCTGACTTGCAGCATAACCCTGTGAATACTCAAGCAATGACTTAATATTTGTGGCTTGGTTAGCATCTCGGCATTCATAAACATCGATTCCATTCATTTTTACATTAATGGTGTTAATAAGAGCGTGAACTGAATTAACAATACCATTTCGATCTGCAGCAGCAATATTAGCTCCATCTGCAAGCTTATTTTCTTTGAAAATAACATTAAAACGGGCATTATACCAGTCAAATGGTGTTGTCTCTCCACTGTTATCAACAACAAATCGGTAACCTGTTTTCCTCTGATGAGCATTATTTGCAATCACAGTATTAAGTGCTGTCTCAAGCTCAAAGACAACATCTTCATATCGTTCGATATATTTTGAGTTGCGATAGTTTGACATATATTATTGTGTTAGATAAAAGTTACTTAATTTTTCGAGGTCTGCCTCTCTTTCTTTTGATCTCACCCCCAGTCTTAATCTCACTCTCAGTTCCACTTTTTCTCTTTTTCTTGCTTAAAAGTTCTATTATTTTATCACCACCTTTTTTGCCAGCATGTTCACCAATTGTTGTAGCTGCTTTTTCAGCTGCTTTTTTTTACAGCTGTTTTGGCAATGTCAGTAAAGATGCCTTCACCAATTTGCTCATATTTTTTGTACTCAAACCGTTTCATATAATATTAGGTTTTATAATTCTGTCCCTCTCAAGAATAACTCAATATACCAATCTATCCCATTCAAATCAACTGGTGCTCCGGAAGAATCAGTGACATAAAAACGTATTGAGCTGATTGTGTGTGTTGAGATAGGATTCCATGAAAGAAAACGAGGTTTGTAAGTGAAAGGTAAACTTCTGACGAGATCTGTGACTGGAATAACAGCGATTGTATTTGTACTATTGCCATCAACAATGCTATCTATCACATTATCACAATTGATATAAATTTCATCCACTCCTCTTGTAATATCTGGTAGATTTGTTCCATATTCTGTTGCTGAAACTAATTTTGAATCGAAACCGATAAGTTTTCTGAAATCATTATTTCTCAGATCCACACGATAATTTTCATTGAGTTCAATCAAAATGCGGTATGTTGATAAAACGAAATACATGTTAATACCATACTTGAATTTTGATTTGTCTGTTTCAGATGGATTCAGTACATGGCTATTTTTACTCATATACTCATGAATGTAACTATTGATATCGTCGTATGAATACATCCCGTCAACGAATTTTATTGTTTCCCAGTTTACACCTTTGTCATGGCTATATTTCATTTGATTATTCCCTAAAGACTCTCTGATATTGTACCAACTGTATGTCATATTGATAACATTCACAGCCATTTCATATTTCAAATCATTCGTTAATTTGATAGGTGTATTGAATCTTTTTTCAAAATCATGACTCTTACTTACACCAATTTTGTCTCTGTTTTTACTGTTGAATCGTAATGAAATTTCTGTCATATACTTTTACATTAGATATTTCATCATTATTTTATTAAGCTCTTTGATTCCAAGGACGCCCATTCTGTTTAATGTGTGCAATATCTTTACAAACTCATTTCTGACACTCATACTGTTGTTACCAGCAGAAATAGATCCTCCAAGTAACTGCAGTCGTGAAAGCAAGTCTCCAATATTATTATAATGAAAAACGCCTGCCCCATATTGTCTTTTTTTCTTTCTGATACCTGAACCAACAGTTTGTGCACCTTCCTCAATAGCATTAACTCTTTTTCGGTACTTTTGCAATAATTTGATCTCTTGAGTTATTTTATAAATTTGTTCTTTATTTTTATCCCTATTCTTTTTGGTTGTTGACATTACTGCTTTTTGTCTTCCAAGTTCTTGGGTTAATTTACCAATATTTGCATCATACTCATTAATATTGATTGTTCCATCCATTAGCCTATCTAAAATTATTGATGGAGGAGATAAACTGTATTTTACTAATACCTCAAGCTCCTCATCTGAAAAACCTTTATCAAGATTTGACTTATACTGATCATTGCTGGTTTGTAATCAATTGGTAATGTTGTTTTCACAGGTACTGATTCAGGTAATGTGTTTAATAGCATAAGATCTTCAAAACCACTTGTCAATGCTTTTTGATTCTTTTTCAACTGTTCAATGACTTTATCCTGTTTTTTGTCAACACTTTCTTTCACACTCTTCTGGACATCAATAGAGGGTTTCAGTAATTCTGAGGTTGTATCATATGCATCCTGTTTTCTGTTTTCATAAGTCTTGATAACCTCACGTACTTCTCTAGTTTTATTTCCAGCTTCAATTCCACTTTGAAGAAGCCTTTTCATACGTTCTATATCCATATACAATTGTGTTAGACTAATCTAAACTATTAACATATGGAAATTCCAAATTATGATATCGTTCAGAATTCAAATAATTCATTCAGACAGTTGTATCCATATATGCCAAAAGATACATTCAGAATGTTATTGGCTGGAAATTCTGGATCTGGAAAGACAACCTTGTTCTTGCACCTGATTATGGAACCTTTGGTCTATTATGATCAAATACATCTGTATGCCAAGAACTTGGATCAAGACAAATATCAATATTTACAGCAAGTGATGGATGGAATAAGCAAACAGGTTGGTTACCTCGTTTTAGTTTGTAGCCAAGATGAAATTTTACCCGTTGAACAAATAAAAGACACTGATTTACAGCGACTGGTTGTATTTGATGATTTCGTGACTGATAAAAAACAAGATCAAATCATAAGCTATTTCATTCAGGGTCGCCATAAAAATTGTTCAGTAATGTACCTAACACAGTCATTCTATGGATGCCCAAAATCTGTTAGACTTAATTGTAGCCATTTCTGTCTTTATGATTTTCCATCAACAAGAGAGAGAAACTGTATCTCCCAAGAACTAGCAATCGATAAGCAGAAGTATATTGAAGCAACTAAGAAACCGTATTCCTTCTGTTATGTTGATAAACCAATGAAATCAGTGAAGAGAAACTTTTATGGTGTTATCTAATCTAATATTATATGGGATTATTTAATGATTTACCAACTCCAGACAATATAGGAACTGGTGAAATAGGTCCAAAAGGTGATAGAGGTCCTGCTGGTCCAAAAGGTGATAAAGGTGATAAGGGTGATAGAGGTCCTGCTGGTCCAAAAGGTGATAAAGGTGATAAAGGTGATAAAGGTGATAGAGGTCCTGGTGGTCCAAAAGGTGATAAAGGTGATAGAGGCCCTGTTGGTCAAAGAGGTCCAAAAGGTGATCGGGGTGATATAGGTCCAAGAGGTCATAGTTTTAAATTAACACAGGATGGTAATTATGATGTTGAAAACAAAAGACTTGTTAATGTTGGCGATCCAATAAATGATAAAGATTCTGTCAATTCTGGATATGTAAACAATGCTATTTTATCAATTGAAGGAACAAGGGAAAACCCATTTAAATTTCTTCTTGAAGACATATCAAAAACAACTGTATCAGCAAATGCTAATAATCTCAAATTGGAGGATTACAACAGGTCTCCATACAAGATAAATAAAAAATCATTGCCTTTCATCATTCCAAATGAATTGACAACAACCGTTTTTTCATTGAATTTGTCGCAATTAGAAGTTTCAAAATATACTTTTGTTGTTGAATTTTATACAGAAAATAATCCCTCAGGAGCAACAATTGACAATTGAATGGAGACGCAAAACATACATACAAGAAATTCTCCAATACAAAGAGCATTTCCAAAGACACATATTGTTGATGGTTATCTTAAGAAAATATTCTTCATTGAAAAAACAAATCCTGGAACCACAACAATGAAATTATTCCTTATAACACCTAATGTACAGAGCAATATAAAACATCACATTATTGTCTATGGTGTCTATGGATTTTCAAACATTATTCTATCACACATTCATGACCCAGTTTATGAAATTGAAAATGGTATTGTTGCCTTTGGTGGTAAAATTGACATGAAATTAAACAAAATCATCAACCTGCAGGATAACCCCTCAAACCCACAAGACGCTGTAAACAAAAAGTATGTTGATGCTGAAATTGCTAATTTTAACACATCAGACTTTGTCAAAAAAGATGGAAGTGTTATAATGACAGGCAATCAGGATTTTGGGGGTTTATTATTACAGGTCATGGGGTAGGAAACCAACCAGCAGATCTTGTGAATAAATCATATATTGACACTAATCTCGCATCAAAAAGCAGTATCGGTCAAACTCTACTTCGAGATGGAACACAAGAAATGACTGCTAATTTAAATCTTGCTGGTAACAAAGTGATCAACTGTGCAACACCAACTGCTAACACAGATGCTGCCAACAAGTTTTATGTAGATGATAAAACTAAAGATATTATTGGATTTACATCTGATGGAAGTTATGATTTTTTAAACAAACACTTGGAGAATGTTGGCCAGATCCATGCTTCAGGCTATATTGACTTACATAATAATAAAATTATAAATGTTGGGACTCCAGCCGCTGACAAAGATGTTGCCAACAAAATTTATGTTGACCAAGCCCCTTTTCTTAAACGTTCTGGCGGGCAAATGACTGGAGACATTGACATGGGTGATAACACATTCGCAAACTTAAAAGAAGGAACAAATAAAACCGATGCCGTAAATTTAGATCAATTAGAAAAAAGTCATATTTCATCTGCTTCTCATCCAAAGAATGCTTTCAAATATTTGATGAATGATATCGATGAAATTAGCACTGAATATGGCTTGACAGTTAATGGATATGTTAATTTACCTCGTTCACCACATTTGATTTCAAAAAAGGTCATTGATGTAGACTTGAATAAAGAAGCTAATCATATTTACAGAGCTAGAATTGGATTTAATATGTATACAATAAAAGATGGAAAATACACTTTCATTCTTGAATGGCTATTTCCTGATTATGAAGGAATGAGTCTTAGTAGTGTAACATTCAGCGCAACTGGTGGAATTACAATTCATAAAACTGTAGGGAGAAAATTTGATAACAGAAATGAAGATCATTCGAGATATTTATTATGGATTGAAAAACCTTCAGTAAGTTCACCACCTGAATATTTATATTGTACAATACATATTAATGCTAACCCAACTTATCCAAATAAGTACAAAGTTCATTGTGTTGCATATGGTATTGATTTTGAAGCTGTAGACGTTCCATCAAGTGTTTACGACTCCACTGAAGCTTATAAAATCGTGAATGAAAAAATGCAATTACAAACTGATTTAGATTTGAATGGACATGCTTTGATTAATAATTCAACAAACTTATTTGATGGTGAAAATGGTGAATTGACAATGCTAAATGATATTAATATGAACAGCTATTTAATAAAAGAGTTTAAACTTGGTGGTGATTTAAATTTAAATGGCTATAGAATTCATAACGGTGGTTTAAATCTCTTTCGTTCAAGCGTTACAGGTATGATTATGGAAACGGCTTTCGATTTGGGTGGATTTGCTCTTTACAGACCGAAATTAGGAGGTGATCTAAATTTGAATGGGAATGGAATAATTGGTCAAATACAATATTTAAATTGCTTTGTTAAAGCCAAACAAGGACATAATAAGAATGTTTTAAAGCCTGTATTGATAAATGGCTCTGAATTTTTAGTCATTCATAACAATAACTTTTATATTAAGAAAATGTATATCATACAAGGAACAGCCCCCGGAATGTTCTACTTCAAGACAAAAGCTGAAGGTGGTGGGCCTTTGCCATTACCAGCAACTATTTATGAACACATACAATCTTCTTTAAGTAGAAACATCACAACGGTCAACATCAACAAATCATTATCGAGAGGCTATTTAATCATTGATTATTCACATCCTAATACAGGTGCATTTGATACAACATTCACACTTGAAGTAATTATGAATTAATCTAAAATAATATTATACGGGATTATTTAATGATTTACCAACCTCAGATAGAACTGATGAAAGAGGTCCAAAAGGTGATAATGGTGATAGAGGTGATAAAGGTGATATTGGTCAAATTGGTCCACAAGGTCCGGCTGGTCCAGCAGGTCCTCAGGGTCCACAAAGTCCACAAGGTCCACAGGGTCCACAGGGTCCATCTGGTCCGACTGGTCCACAGGGTCCACATGGTGCTCAAGGTGATAAAGGTAATGGATTTGATTTAACACAAGACGGTCACTTTGATCTTGGAAACAAGCTTTTAACCAATGTAAGAGCCGGTAATAATGATAACCATGTTGTTGTCAAATCACACGTTTCTGATATTGTTAGAGACAGTTTTCTAGACCTATGGGTATCCGAATACATCAGACAACTGGCTAAATGTCTTTATACCGTTGATCGGGCAAGCAATACCTATGTCAATATTGACGCCAATAGAAGAGTACAAACTCTACATGATCAATCTAATGAAGAAAGTGATGCAACACAATCTAGTTTAAGTATAAGACCCACTGTTTGCACAAAGGCTGAAAAAAATAATGGCCGTTATTATCTGAAATTCGGGGGATCACAGAGAATGATAAGTCAACTGAATCTGAACAATAATGCCGTTAATATCTTCATCGTTTACAAAATTAATTCGAATACCGGTGGAAGTCCATGGAAGAATGGTCTTTTTGGTCATGATAATGGAGGTTATGATAAGTTTGTCAGCTATTACAATGGTTCAAATCTTGTTGTTAGTGGTGTTGATCAATCAAATTGTGTCTATTTCGGTCCAGAAGCATCAATACAAAATTTCACAAAGATAGCAGATTATTCAGTAAATGATTTAGGCCAAATTAATGTTTGGCACTGTTTATCTGTTCACTGGGACAATTTATCTTCTCCTAATACAAACAAAAGTAAAATCTATTGGAACAAAAAACATATTGGAAGTTTTACAGCAGCTAATAGAACTGGCAGCACACAAATGACTTTTGGTGATTTGAATCCAAACTCCATTGCACCTTTAGATGGCTCCATTGCTTTCTTTTGTGTCTATTTGGATATTATAATGGATGATAAAACAATTTTAGACCATCATAGTGTTTTAGTGCAACGTTATAGTATATGATGAAAGAAGTGATTAAATATGTTAAATTCTTTTTTAAAGAAACAAAAAATCAGTATCCCGATATTGATGACTCTGTTCTGAAATCATCTTTAATTTACCAATATCTGTATCACAAGCACTTCAATGGATTTATCCAAATCAAAAGCATCATAGAAACTCACAAGGACATAGGACTCATTGGACCGGGTAGTGGTTGTCTGACATGCTTCTTGGAATCTACACTTGGTTGGATTGATACACTGCAAACACATGGTATACTTCATGATGCTTTCGGAAGATTCTATAATGCTTATTCATTAGATCGTGGATATTGTTACGCTACACCTTCTTTATTGACATCAAAGAGAAGAAAAGGATCTCCACTATGCGGTCAGACATCTGGTTTGTTATATTGCATTGTCAAAAGAATCATTATATAAACAATATACATGTCAGTCAAGCGCAAGAATATATTCAACTGGAACCATATTTCAGATGAATTAACAGAAAACCAGGTTAAGGAACTCAAAGCCTATTACCATACATATCACAGAAAGTGTTGGGCTTACAAACAGGCTGTCAAAAGATTCACAAAAAGGAAATTACTTGGCAATTCGGCATCCATTTTATTTGCAACCGGCGGTCTTGCTGCAAGTATTTCAACCGGCGGTGTAAGTTTAGTTGCCATCAGTACTGTATCAATGTTAATACAAGGCTGGATGAAACATAAAAACCTTGATCTGAAAATACAGAATTGTACATATGCTTATCAAAGCTACCAACACCTTCTGAATACAATAAAGGAAACCATGAGAAGTGGCAATTTTGAGGCATCAACTATACATTCAACCATGAAATACATTGACGATTATGTCGTTGATAACAGCCCTATCATAGACAAGTATTTTGTCAAATATGATGAAAAATTCACTGTCTGATAATACCAATAATCACATCAAATCTTAACAATAAAATTTCAACCCAATATTGATCATAAAATCCAAGCGTCTTTTTTGATCTAGTAACTATTATTTCATCAAATGGAAGATCAAGCATTAAAAATATTTGCTTAAGCATAAATTTAGTGCTAATCATTCTTTTACGTTTATTGTTCACCAAGGGAAGCACTTTGTCTATCTCTTCGAATATTTTAAATATTTTACCCTTATCTTTTACAGAAATTTGAAATCCATTCTTACGACATATTTTATTTATTACATTTTCAATATGATACTTTCGGTGATATACAGACTTTCTCTTTATTTTATACATATTGTCATGAAAATCAATGTATTCTTTCACAACATTGTAACCATGAACTGAACCACAACTTACGCATATAATCGCTCCATTATCATTCAACACATTCTGTTCATCACAACACGGTTCCTCTTTTTTAACATTATTTTCTGCTATTCTCTCATCACAAAATGGACATTGATATTCTCCATTTGATATCAATTCGATGTGGATATCTGAATTACAAATCATTCTATACTATTATATGAGATATTATTTTATATGTTACTAACACATGACTCATTTCCGAGAATGTCACGCTTGGTGGTTTTCCGAGAATTTCAAAAGAACAACAATATATTCCATGAAATTAAATTACTATATATTTCATTAAATTGAATTACTATATATTTCATTAGATTAAACAACTATATATTTCATCATGTGGAAAAGTGTGCTGGTATCATCAGAATACGAAATCATCGAATTGAACCATCAGATGGTGAGTAGTATGGAGTTGGTTGGGTATCGAGATCATTTTGATCCAAAATGGTCTCGTACCCCCAACTCCTATACTACTTTCAGGTTGCCATTTAGTTGATCGCCCTCCTCCGCCGCTCGCCTTTCCAGCTTTCGTCTGGGAGGATGCACTACCTAACAAATTGGATACTGAATTCAGGATTAGTCTTTTACCTTAGAGTCTATTTAGTGCGCCGCTCTTGTCAGATCAAAAGCATCCGTTTACTTTGCCTAATTTTTTATCCGTTAAAATGACCATTAAATAGCTATTTGTGAGTTTTCCCTAAGTCTTGAGATAGAAATAAAAATTAGTGCTTAGAACTCGGCTTTGACGCTGTGTTGTGTTGTTTAACGTGGATGTGTTTAGTTTTATTTGGATGTACAGTACTGTGCAAAAAGAATGCAAACGAATTTCGGTGCTTTTCCTGACTTTTCGGTGCTTTTCGACGAAATTTGACGAAATTTCGAATGAAACGATATTTCAGACAAAGTTTCATGAATTTTCGAAATGGCTATTGTTTTAACGAAAACGAAAATTCGCGCTGTTCTTCGCAAGACCGTGCAAATATTCGAGCGAAATATCGCTAAGGAAAACGAAATTTCGCGAGAAGAAGTTCGCAGCATGATGAAAGTTCGCACGAAAATTCGCTTGTCAGACGATGTTCGAAAACAGTAATAAACATCCTTTAAATTTACAACTACCCAGTTCATTGATTCTCCTCAGACTCCATCTCCATGCTCACCTTGTATGGTGTTGATAAAAATGAGTGCGTAAACATAGTAACCAACTGTTGTTGTTCGTGATAAACTTGCCGAAATCTAATGCTGTGTATTTGCAGCGACCTTAAGAAGTTAATCAACTGTTAAGATATCTTTCAAAAGCTTATCTCTTAGGTAGTAGCAATAAATATTTAAGATTACAATTTTACGTTGTTTAATGTCCCTAATGGAAGAGACAATACACTGTATTTTGACTCTTTCAACTTGCATTTCGCAACATGACTCTTTGAAGACTGGGACCCACCTTCCACATATGCAATCAAATCCAAAATGGCGTCGGTTAACAGCAACCATGCGAAGGCATTTCTTGACTTTACTGGTGCGTTAGACATCTAATTTATGGCGGTTTCAGAAGCTGATTTCAATGTATGGGTCAACACCAGGACTCGGCAGGAGTGATATTTAATAATTCGCTTAATCGCGTATCTAAGTGAGGATAACGGACTTGATGCGAGAATAAAAGCATCTAACTTTGAAATGTGACTTGTTGTGATCAATATCAAAACGGTAAGGGGATTACGCTGTTGTATCTCTATTGACCAAAATGCTTGTCTACAATTTCATTCTGGTCGTGTTTACACTCGAAGAGCCACATGTACAGTTGTCGAGGATTTCATTCATTCACACTACTAAATACGAACCGCTTACCAACATTTTACGAAATGTTGTTTCAGGATTACAACTTTTCGATCCACAGGTTTTTGAATTTTCATTTCTGTGTGTAGGAACTCTCACTGAAATATCGTTGTAAGATTAGCGAATTTTCGTTCATGTGTTGGAACTTTCGTGTGGCTCAGCGAAATGTCTTGAATTTTCGTTTCAGTAGATACGAATTCTCACCGAAATTTCGCTGTTTTATTAGCGAATTTTCGTGCGTGTGTTCGAACTTTCGTGTGGCTCGGCGAATTTTCTTTGAAATTTCGGCCGAAAAATCACACCTCTTCTCCCGAAATTTCTGCGATATTTCGAATAAACAATACCCGAATTTTGGCGAAATTCGTTTGCATTCTTTTTGCACAGTACTGTAAGAATGAAGCCAGGCGTCTGGTGCAGTACTTTCCGGAGGTACTATTAACGTGGAGCATGATGTTCTAACGCTTTTGCTAATTTGCGGCGTCCTTTTTTCATCGGTAAACATAAAAGAAAGGAGATAAATTTGTATTCTTGCATTCGTAGAAATAAAGGGTATGGCCGGTGTTCTCACGGACATTTTACTTACCAGCTCCTCCCACATAATACAATAATGTCCCTAATGACAGTAGCAGAAATATCCAGGAGACAATTTTGTTCATATTGGCAGAAGATGAAACCGTATTCCACAAACCAAGACGAGTGCATAGGTCAAGGGAGAAAAGCCTTCACCCTCCTTTTCAGCGGGGAAGTCATTTAAAACAGCTCAAGATTTGAACTCCTTCAAACTCCCGAGATTTTTAATTTATGACCACCTAAGATGATTAATTTCTCCCATTTACATAGGTGGGTTAATAAACCCCTCTGCCTGTGCAAATAGCACTGCAACAGTTTGTTTTTATTTCCGTCGAACCACAAATAACTGGCGTGTCCCGGAGGCGGACACGATCTCCTCCGAGCGGACTGTCAAATGTGGCGTTCGGTAGAATGAAATTAGAGTAAGGTGTCACCTTGAACTATTATGAACAGTATAGCATTATATATTAGTATATTTAGGTAAGAATACAATTCTTAGAATTCAATTCCGCCAAAGCAGTGGATTCATGAATTAAAAAAAGTGAACTTTACTTAGTGAAGCTTTCCGTGACGTTTCGTAAGATAACAAAAAAGCAACAAGCACGGGAATCACATGGTATAATTTTTTTGCAACTTTTACTTCTTTTTTTTAACATTATTTTTCATTTATTTTTCTTCACACCGCCCCCAACAGTTCCACAACTGCTTACAAATGCAGCCAATATTGACTGTCCGTAAAACTGATCAAAGTATTTATTTGGTATTTCATTTTGCTGATTTAGATGCACAAATGGTAAAAGCAAAATAACAATTTCCCGAAATATCCACATATGACCTATATCGCTTGAAAAGTCCCCCCAAAGTAATTACATCGCTTGAGGAATCCAGAACTTGCCACGTAAGATTTTGGATGCAATGCTAGTATATAGTTCAAACAGAATGATACACAACAAGCCCTTACACGCCCTTACCCAGGTTCCCCTAAAAATGTGTGACAAACAATGTTTCATGGTCGGAGACTATCTAGTGATTCACGACGTAACCGAAAGTCGTAACATGGGGGGATTTGAGCTGCGTTCAACAATGAAATAGCTTTGAAAAAGTCTCCAGTAAGTTATTATCAGCGTTGTAATAAACAAAATTTCAATTAACACACTTGCAGAAAGCAATATTGTTTGATGTGGGAATACCGCAAGTGTGTTAAGAATAACTAATATGATGTTTAAATGTTTACTTTGGCCTCCAAGTCTTGTGAATTCACACGAGGAACTGATGAGACGTTTGGCGCAGGGTCCATTGCGATCAAAAATACCTTTTTTATTTCCATTTGTCACTTCAAATGCAATTTCTGCTAAACCTTTTACCTCACGTTACTTCACATCATCATAGAATCCCTTCCTAGCATCAGTTAGAAAATACAGATATGTGCGGAATATGGGTTGTCCGTTTGTTTGATATTCAAATTATTCTGTTCAATTACAATACTTGCCCAAAATTTCTGGCCTTAAATTTTCGGACGTTTTATTTCGGACGTTTAATTTTGGGACACTTTGCCGAAACAGAGCTAAAGTAAATTTACGCCTACACAACAGGAATTAGACCGAAAGAACATCCGTCAATATGATAGCACCCTCAAGGTTTTACGGATACATCGACGAGAAAATAACAAATTCTATCAACTCAAACATTTGCACCCTTTGTTTATCACTCTTCCGTAATAAAAACACTGATAGGTTATGTGGGATTTTTAATCGTATATGTGTCATGGAAACTTTGGGTTATTAACGGGCCAATCGAGAATTAAATTTGCTGAAAACTGATTGTACTCAGACAAACATTTACACCCCTCGACAAAACAGTTAAATGAAATATATCCCTATAAACTCCAATGGGCTTTCGCCCAAGCCTTTCTAGCACATCCTCATAGCGCGTTAGTGCTCAGGCGTCACTAAGTCTTTCTGTTTTCCTCTTTTCTATATTTGTTGTCGTTATTCCCTTCATTTTGCTGCACAAAAAAAACCCGAATCAAATTAGCCGTATTAAAGTTGTATTTCAGTAATTTACACGTTTACTTTGGATTACAAGCATGATCGAAGAAGGTTGAAAATCCAACCGAAATAATATTGGTTTTCTGTGCACTTGTTCAAAACGTACCTTAATTTCGTTCACTCATATACTGATATAATCGCCCTAACAAAAACTCTGCAGTGTGTCCAACTTCCAAAACAGATCGCCCCAAATAAGAACTGCACAACCTGATTCGTCCCTTTTATCTTAGGTTCTGAATTGTAAGCGAAACTCATAAAAAACTAGGCCGATTCATTAAAGAAAGAATCGCCCAGAGTTGTGAGGACGAGTCGTCGCTCTGTTAACCACAACTTCGTGTAAAATGAGGAACGAAATAATTTGTCTACAGTATTTCAGAACAACGGCTTCAAGGTGATATATTTAGACTCTATTTACTTTAGCTGCCAAGCATTGCTAACTGAAAGTCATGACATTTGTTGAGATAAAACAAAGTAAAAGCAGGTTTGGGTAAGAAAAAATAATAAATTTGCCGTAATTTTGCTAAGGAGTCCCAGAGACTACTCATTAAACAACATCTTGAGATTTTTTTGAGAAGGTATACTGGCGAGCTTTTGCTGCGAAGAGAACTTTCAGGGCTCTCATTAACATTTGGTAGTGTTTACAGCTCAGATGTATATGAACGTGTAATTAGCTGGATCAACCATCCGTACAAATAAATGACTCCAGGTGACCAAATAAAAGCAAAAATTAATTAGTGCTAGTGCGGAGGTTTGTTTATTTAAGTATTTCGGAGTTTCTCTCTAGACTAGTTTTGCAGCAGGGCAAGTAAAACACAAAATACTGTAGGGGGCGTTTTGTCACGTGACGACACAGAATCGTTTGGATAATGTCCAAGGAAACCGCCAGCAAACCAATGACAACGCTTGGAATAATCGCAATTACCAGAAGATATTAGCGTTGTAGTTCTAGCATACATGTCCCTGTTCGACATGCGATTTTTATTTTCATCTTTTTATTAATTTTTCATGTTTTGTCTGACAACAAGGTCGACTGCCGGGGTTTGATTTTTATGGGGCGGTCTACTGTGGAAAGTCTCCTTTTGATGCCTCTAAAATTCAACCAAAATAGGCTATACTTTTTTAGGCTTTACTTCTATGATTTGCAGTACCTTCCTTGAATGTTAGGAAGCGTTAAGTACTCTACATCTCGAGAGCATGGGGAAGAGAAAGACAAAGTACTCCATCATAAATCGAGCCCACATCTTAAGCCGCTGTTACACGTTGAAACTTTTAGCTGAAACTTGTGTGCAACGGCGCTGCGAAACAAGTTTCAGCAGGCGTTGCACCGTGTAACATGGTCGGTTTCGTGAAATTTTTTCGCTTCCGTTGCGAGACAAGCTTCACGAAAAGTAGAACCGCTTTCTACTTCTGCAACGGTCGCAACGAGCGCAATGGTGATAAAAACAAGAGTTTCACCGTGTAACACCACTTCGTGAAATTGGTCTCGCTCGGTCTTGTCACGCTACGCTGCCATGGAACTAGTTTTGCGGGAATTTCGAGATCAGTTTCAACGTTCCCGAACAAGTTTCGACCTTTCATGTTACACGGTGCAATGCCAGCTGAAACTTTCTCATCGCCGTTGCATACAAGTTTCAGCTAAAAGTTTCAACGTGTAACAGCGGCTTTACAAACCTATCGGACGCGGTAACCCCGTAGCTCTTCTAAACCTCTATTTCCATTGGTCCTCTATGACCTGAAGCTTCTTTTGTTATCAGAGCTAGGGGCATTGTTTCTGTTGTACCATCTATTGTTTCGTTCTCTAATCAAAAACCGCGTCTGGAAAGCTACGGGAGTTTCCCATTGGCCACTCCGACAGCTAAGCAACTGGAGGACTTGTGACGACCTGCGTGATTTGATAGACGGCTCATCTGACAAGGGAGGACATGGTAAGCGAGATATTTCATGTTGAATTGTTCGTGTAGTTAAAGAGACACCTAAACAATTATCTCCACGTTTTAAGGCCTTGTTGAACTGATTCAAGCACTCAGTCGACGTTTCGCAACAAAGTCGCGTGTAGATCTGATGAAAAAGGAGAATTTTAAGAGTGCAACATGCCTTATTCACTTTTACTTTACTTCTTTTCCCAATCTGCTGAAAACGTTTAGGGCCCTGATATTTCTTCAGTGTGCAATCACAACAACGGAAACACCACTTAGCTGCGCGTAGCAGGTGCAATAATAATAATAATAATAATAATAATAATAATAATTTAGAACTTACATAGCGCATTTTTCATGTGTATATGATCAAATGCGCTTTAGAAGCAGATGAAATTGGAATTTGGAAATGATGGTTCTTGTGGAGAGGGGAACACCGGAGAACCCGGAGAAAAACCTCTCGGAGCAGAGAAGAGAACCAACAACAAACTCAACCCACTTATGACGCCGAGTCCGGGAATCGAACCCAGGCCACATTGGTGGCAGGCGAGTGCTCTCACCACTGCGCCATCCCTGCTCCCCAACTGCTGTGACGGTTTCTTATTCCCTGGGAAATCGATGTTGGCCGCTGGTTATAATTATTGCTTTTTCATCAATAGAAACTTTTTATTAAATTCACTGTTACTCCAGTTGACTTTATTTGATTTATTGAATCGAACTTTGATTTCTGCTACGCGTTCCTTCTCTAGAATCCCGGAACCCCTGGAAACCCCTCTGGCTCGTCGTTTATAATGTAGTTCAATTCTATTTTCAATGAAGATTTCTGTTGGAAAGAATTTTAGTTGGCGTGACAAACGATATGCAACCTCCCTCATTGGTCCGGCGTTAGCAAGTTCGCATCTCACCGACCTCAACTGAAGATTTTTTCTCCTTTGAAACTCCAGTAACGTAGGCTTAAATCAACCCAAGCTTATGAATGTGCCGGAAATTTGCGACACTCGAAAATAAAACTCAGAGGACAAAATGGCCCGTTTACCGCTCGCGTAAAAACGTAAACAAAGCCCATGTGAATGCACAAGAGAAATGAATGTGGTTTTCAGTCATCTTATCGTCTCTGTCAGGCTTCTAATTACAAAAAAGGAAAGCTATTCAAGGCTCTAACTTCATTTATAGTACTGAAACTCGCTCAAAAAGAACAGTTCAATGGAGTGGGCACCAAACAAAGTGGGAAAACGTCAGGGCCCAGTTGCTCGAAGCATGGTTAGCGCTAACCCGGGTTAAATACCATGACAACCTATAGGTTTTAATACATCTAAACCAATGGTTAGCGCTAACCATGCCTCGAGCAACTCAGCCCAGCCCCGAATGTCACTGAATGTCACTTAACACACCTTACTAAGGCGACACGAAAAAGCTGGTACCGATGCGTTTTGACTTGAGAGAGCTGACTGTAGATGTTTATTTATGGTTTTAGTTTTTTATTTTAAGAGAAATAAACATGATGAAAACCTTTTTTGGTGCCATTTTATATTTTCCCCTTGAAAAGTTACAAAAACTCTAATACTGCAGGTAATTTTAGTTTTCATCTGACCGTGCGTCAAGTCACGAAACTAATGCTGCAATACATAACTCTGAAAACAATGCTGTGGTCCTGTTCTAATAGTGCAATTGTGAATTAAAATCCAATCTTGAAAAAAGAGCGACACAAAATGATCTACAAGCTTTAAGAAAGGGATAATTTCGTCTGCATTTCATTTGCCGCAACGAAAATACGTTAGCTACATGTATGCTCGAACAGGGCAATGCAACGAGACAAGTAGTCGATGTAACAAATTTCTACGCCCCGCAAACTGATTTACGTTGTAAAAAAATTAAAGATGAGCTCATCCCCAAATTTCAGTTTTATAGTAGACTGGTCACGGTTTGATATTATAATTGGGGGGGGGGGGGGGGGTAAGGAGCCTGTTTTCTTTTTCGTTATTATTACTAATAGCTAAGGTTTTCCACCGAGGTCTGAGCATTTTCGATACCACTGAACATACAAAGTCTAGGAGTAATGATCCAACCAGTATCACCAATCTTAACAGGGGTTTTTGAGGCCGTGCGAAGGTCTCGCAGAATCCGAATGGGGAAAAATTGACTTCGTCTGTCCTCTTTGGGAGGAATGAGACTAATTTCATGAATAGACTAAAATTATTGAAGTTGAACAAAAGAGAATCATGCTTTTTAAGTTCTTAAATGACATTTATTGACTTTTATCACCATTTATGGCAAATGTTTCATGATTTCACTTATTTAGTTGGATCGCCCTCCTCCGCCGCCGGATAGCTTTCCTCCTTTCTTCTGGGAAGATGCACGACCTAACAAATTTGATATTGAATTCAGGTTTAACTGATCCCACGTGAAAAGTTGTAAAAATGTTATGTACAAGTCTATCTAATCACTCTTGTCAGATCAACGGCATCCATTCACTTTGCCTATTTTTTCTCCGATTTGGTATTCGATCGGTGCACGCTTTTGTTCGAATGCGCTGATTTCACGCGCAAATACCGGCTGCACAGCCGCTCAACCGGACCATTATTCTCACCAGCAGCCAATCATTGGCGTTCAAAAACCTAAATAGAATAAATCACGATCAGCTCACGCTCTCTCTGACGGAATCGAGGAAAAGTGTATCAGCACGTTTTACCTTCAGGTTGCCATTTAGTTGATCGCCCTCCTCCGGCGACATCCTTTCCACCTTTCTTCTGGGAAGATGCACTACCTAACAAATTTGATATTCAATTCAGGTTAAACTGATCCCACGTGAAAAGTTGTAAAAACTTTATGTACAAGTCTATTTAATCACTCTTGTCAGATCAACGGCATCCATTCACTTTGCCTATTTTTTTTATCCGACTTGTATTGGATTGGTGCACGTTTTTGTTCGAATGCGCTGATTTCACGCGCAAATACCGGCCGCACAGCCGCTCAACCGGACCATTATTCTGACCAGCAGCCAATCATTGGCGTTCAAAAACCCAAATAGAATAAATCACGATCAGCTCACGCTCTCTCTGACGGAATCGAGGAAAAGTGTATCAGCACGTTTTACCTTCAGGTTGCCATTTAGTTGATCGCCCTCCTCCGGCGACATCCTTTCCACCTTTCTTCTGGGAAGATGCACTACCTAACAAATTTGATATTCAATTCAGGTTTAACTGATCCCACGTGAAAAGTTGTAAAAATGTTATGTACAAGTCTATTTAATCACTCTTGTCAGATCAACGGCATCCATTCACTTTGCCTATTTTTTTATCCGACTTAGTATTGGATTGGTGCACGTTTTTCTTCGAATGCGCTGATTTCACGCATGATGTTCTAACGCTTTTGCTAATTTGCGGCGTCCTTTTTTCATCGGTAAACATAAAAGAAAGAAGATAAATTTGTATTCTTGCATTCGTAGAAATAAAGGGTATGGCCGGTGTTCTAACGGACATTTTACTTACCAGCTCCTCCCACATAATACAATAATGTCCCTAATGACAGTAGCAGAAATATCCAGGAGGCAATTTTGTTCATATTGGCAGAAGATGAAACCGTATTCCACAAACCAAGACATTCAAAAACCCAAAATAGAATAAATCACGATCAGCTCACGCTCTCTCTGACGGAATCGAGGAAAAGTGTATCAGCACGTTTTACCTTCAGGTTAAACTGATCCCACGTGAAAAGGTGTAAAAATGTTATGTACAAGTCTATTTAATCACTCTTGTCAGATCAACGGCATCCATTCACTTTGCCTATTTTTTCTCCGATTTGGTATTCGTCGGCGCACGCTTTTGTTCGAATGCGCTAATTTCACGCGCAAATACCGGCTGCACAGCCGCTCAACCGGACCATTATTCTCACCAGCAGCCAATCATTGGCGTTCAAAAACCTAAATAGAATAAATCACGATCAGCTCACGCTCTCTCTGACGGAATCGAGGAAAAGTGTATCAGCACGTTTTACCTTCAGGTTGCCATTTAGTTGATCGCCCTCCTCCGGCGACATCCTTTCCACCTTTCTTCTGGGAAGATGCACTACCTAACAAATTTGATATTCAATTCAGGTTTAACTGATCCCACGTGAAAAGTTGTAAAAGTGTTATGTACAAGTCTATTTAATCACTCTTGTCAGATCAACGGCATCCATTCACTTTGCCTATTTTTTTATCCGACTTAGTATTGGATTGGTGCACGTTTTTGTTCGAATGCGCTGATTTCACGCGCAAATACCGGCTGCACAGCCGCTCAACCGGACCAAACTTGTGACCAGCAGCCAATCATTGGCGTTCAAAAACCCAAATAGAATAAATCACGATCAGCTCACGCTCTCTCTGACGGAATCGAGGAAAAGTGTATCAGCACGTTTTACCTTCAGGTTGCCATTTAGTTGATCGCCCTCCTCCGGCGACATCCTTTCCACCTTTCTTCTGGGAAGATGCACTACCTAACAAATTTGATATTCAATTCAGGTTTAACTGATCCCACGTGAAAGGTTGTAAAAATGTTATGTACAAGTCTATTTAATCACTCTTGTCAGATCAACGGCATCCATTCACTTTGCCTATTTTTTATCCGACTTAGTATTGGATTGGTGCACGTTTTTCTTCGAATGCGCTGATTTCACGCATGATGTTCTAACGCTTTTGCTAATTTGCGGCGTCCTTTTTTCATCGGTAAACATAAAAGAAAGGAGATAAATTTGTATTCTTGCATTCGTAGAAATAAAGGGTATGGCCGGTGTTCTAACGGACATTTTACTTACCAGCTCCTCCCACATAATACAATAATGTCCCTAATGACAGTAGCAGAAATATCCAGGAGACAATTTTGTTCATATTGGCAGAAGATGAAACCGTATTCCACAAACCAAGACGAGTGCATAGGTCAAGGGAGAAAAGCCTTCACCCTCCTTTTCAGCGGGGAAGTCATTTAAAACAGCTCAAGATTTGAACTCCTTCTAACTCCCGAGATTTTTAATTTATGACCACCTAAGATGATTAATTTCTCCCATTTACATAGGTGGGTTAATAAACCCCGCTGCCTGTGCAAATAGCACTGCAACAGTTTGTTTTTATTTCCGTCGAACCACAAATAACTGGCGTGTCCCGGAGGCGGACACGATCTCCTCCGAGCGGACTGTCAAATGTGGCGTTCGGTAGAATGAAATTAGAGTAAGGTGTCACCTTGAACTATTATGAACAGTATAGCATTATATATTAGTATATTTAAGTAAGAATACAATTCCGCCAAAGCAGTGGATTCATGAATTAAAAAAAGTGAATGTTACTTAGTGAAGCTTTCCGTGACGTTTCGTAAGATAACAAAAAAGCAACAAGCACGGGAATCACATGGTATAATTTTTTTGCAACTTTTACTTCTATTTTTTTAACATTATTTTTCATTTATTTTTCTTCACACCGCCCCCAACAGTTCCACAACTGCTTACAAATGCAGCCAATATTGACTGTCCGTAAAACTGATCAAAGTATTTATTTGGTATTTCATTTTGCTGATTTAGATGCACAAATGGTAAAAGCAAAATAACAATTTCCCGAAATATCCACATATGACCTATATCGCTTGAAAAATCCCCCAAAGCAATTACATCGCTTGAGGAATCCAGAACTTGCCACGTAAGATTTTTTGATGCAGTGCTAGTATATATTTCAAACAGAATGATACACAACAAGCCCTTACACGCCCTTACCCAGGTTCCCCTAAAAATGTGTGACAAACAATGTTTCATGGTCGGAGACTATCTAGTGATTCACGACGTAACCGAAAGTCGTAACATGGGGGGATTTGAGCTGCGTTCAACAATGAAATAGCTTTGAAAAAGTCTCCAGTAAGTTATTATCAGCGTTGTAATAAACAAAATTTCAATTAACACACTTGCAGAAAGCAATATTGTTTGATGTGGGAATACCGCAAGTGTGTTAAGAATAACTAATATGATGTTTAGATGTTTACTTTGGCCTCCAAGTCTTGTGAATTCACACGAGGAACTGATGAGACGTTTGGCGCAGGGTCCATTGCGATCAAAAATACCTTTTTTAGTTCCATTTGTCACTTCAAATGCAATTTCTGCTAAAACTTTTACCTCACGTTACTTCACATCATAATAGAATCCCTTCCTAGCATCAGTTAGAAAATACAATTACAATACTTGCCCAAAATTTCTGGCCTTAAATTTTCGGACGTTTTATTTCGGACGTTTAATTTTGGGACACTTTGCCGAAACAGAGCTAAAGTAAATTTACGCCTACATAACAGGAATTAGACCGAAAGAACATCCGTCAATATGATAGCACCCTCAAGGTTTTACGGATACATCGACGAGAAAATAACAAATTCTATCAACTCAAACATTTGCACCCTTTGTTTATCACTCTTCCGTAATAAAAACACTGATAGGTTATATGCGACTTTAAATCGTATATGTGTCATGGAAACTTTGGGTTATTAACGGGCCAATCGAGAATTAAATTTGCTCAAAACTGATTGTACTCAGACAAACATTTACACCCCTCGACAAAACAGTTAAATGAAATATATCCCTATAAACTCCAATGGGCTTTCGCCCAAGCCTTTCTAGCACATCCTCATAGCGCGTTAGTGCTCAGGCGTCACTAAGTCTTTCTGTTTTCCTCTTTTCTATATTTGTTGTCGTTATTCCCTTCATTTTGCTGCACAAAAAAAAAAACCCGAATCAAATTAGCCGTATTAAAGTTGTATTTCAGTAATTTACACGTTTACTTTGGATTACAAGCATGATCGAAGAAGGTTGAAAATCCAACCGAAATAATATTGGTTTTCTGTGCATTTGTTCAAAACATACCTTAATTTCGTTCACTCATATACTGATATAATCGCCCTAACAAAAACTCTGCAGTGTGTCCAACTTCCAAAACAGATCGCCCGCAAAATACAAATAAGAACTGCACAACCTGATTCGTCCCTTTTATCTTAGGTTCTGAAGTGTAAGCGAAAATCATAAAAAACTAGGCCGATTCATTAAAGAAAGAATCGCCCAGAGTTGTGAGGACGAGTCGTCGCTCTGTTAACCACAACTTCGTGTAAAATGAGGAACGAAATAATTTGTCTACAGTATTTCAGAACAACGGCTTCAAGGTGATATATTTAGACTCTATTTACTTTAGCTGCCAAGCATTGCTAACTGAAAGTCATGACATTTGTTGAGATAAAACAAAGTAAAAGCAGGTTTGGGTGAGAAAAAATAATAAATTTGCCGTAATTTTGCTAAGGAGTCCCAGAGACTACTCATTAAACAACATCTTGAGATTTTTTTGAGAAGGTATACTGGCGAGCTTTTGCTGCGAAGAGAACTTTCAGGGCTCTCATTAACATTTGGTAGTGTTTACAGCTCAGATGTATATGAACGTGTAATTAGCTGGATCAACCATCCGTACAAATAAATGACTCCAGGTGACCAAATAAAAGCAAAAATTAATTAGTGCTAGTGCGGAGGTTTGTTTATTTAAGTATTTCGGAGTTTCTCTCTAGACTAGTTTTGCAGCAGGGCAAGTAAAACACAAAATACTGTAGGGGGCGTTTTGTCACGTGACGACACAGAATCGTTTGGATAATGTCCAAGGAAACCGCCAGCAAACCAATGACAACGCTTGGAATAATCGCAATTACCTGAAGATATTAGCGTTGTAGTTCTAGCATACATGTCCCTGTTCGACATGCGATTTTTATTTTCATCTTCTTATTAATTTTTCATGTTTTGTCTGACAACAAGGTCGACTGCCGGGGTTTGATTTTTATGGGGCGGTCTACTGTGGAAAGCCTCCTTTTGATACCTCTAAAATTCAACCAAAATAGGCTATACTTTTTTAGGCTTTACTTCTATAATTTGCAGTACCTTCCTTGAATGTTAGGAAGCGTTAAGTACTCTACATCTCGAGAGCATGGGGAAGAGAAAGACAAAGTACTCCATCATAAATCGAGCCCACATCTTAAGCCGCTGTTACACGTTGAAACTTTTAGCTGAAACTTGTGTGCAACGGCGCTGCGAAACAAGTCTCAGCAGGCGTTGCACCGTGTAACATGGTCGGTTTCGTGAAATGTTTTCGCTTCCGTTGCGAGACAAACTTCACGAAAAGTAGAACCGCTTTCTACTTCTGCAACGGTCGCAAAGATCGCAATGGTGATAAAAACAAGAGTTTCACCGTGTAACACCACTTCGTGAAATTGGTCGATCTTGTCACGCTACGCTGCCATGGAACTAGTTTTGCGGGAATTTCGAGATCAGTTTCAACGTTCCCGAACAAGTTTCGACCTTTCATGTTACACGGTGCAATGCCAGCTGAAACTTTCTCATCGCCGTTGCATACAAGTTTCAGCTAAAAGTTTCAACGTGTAACAGCGGCTTTACAAACCTATCGGACGCGGTAACCCCGTAGCTCTTCTAAACCTCTATTTCCATTGGTCCTCTATGACCTGAAGCTTCTTTTGTAATCAGAGCTAGGGGCATTGTTTCTGTTGTACCATCTATTGTTTCGTTCTCTAATCAAAAACCGCGTCTGGAAAGCTACGGGAGTTTCCCATTGGCCACTCCGACAGCTAAGCAACTGGAGGACTTGTGACGACCTGCGTGATTTGATAGACGGCTCATCTGACAAGGGAGGACATGGTAAGCGAGATATTTCATGTTGAATTGTTCGTGTAGTTAAAGAGACACCTAAACAATTATCTCCACGTTTTAAGGCCTTGTTGAACTGATTCAAGCACTCAGTCGACGTTTCGCAACAAAGTCGCGTGTAGATCTGATGAAAAAGGAGAATTTTAAGTGTGCAACATGCCTTATTCACTTTTACTTTACTTCTTTTCCCAATCTGCTGAAAACGTTTAAGGCCCTGATATTTCTTCAGTGTGCAATCACAACAACGGAAACACCACTTAGCTGCGCGTAGCAGGTGCAATAATAATAATAATAATAATAATAATAATAATAATAATAATTTAGAACTTACATAGCGCATTTTTCATGTGTATATGATCAAATGCGCTTTAGAAGCAGATGAAATTGGAATTTGGAAAAGATGGTTCTTGTGGAGAGAGGAAAACCGGAGAACCCGGAGAAAAACCTCTCGGAGCAGAGAAGAGAACACAACAACAAACTCAACCCACTTATGACGCCGAGTCCGGGAATCGAACCCAGGCCACATTGGTGGCAGGCGAGTGCTCTCACCACTGCGCCATCCCTGCTCCCCAACTGCTGTGACGGTTTCTTATTCCCTGGGAAATCGATGTTGGCCGCTGGTTATAATTATTGCTTTTTCATCAATAGAAACTTTTTATTAAATTCACTGTTACTCCAATTGACTTTATTTGATTTATTGAATCGAACTTTGATTTCTGCTACGCGTTCCTTCTCTAGAATCCCGGAACCCCTCGTCGTTTATAATGTAGTTCAATTCTATTTTCAATGAAGATTTCTGTTGGAAAGAATTTTAGTTGGCGTGACAAACGATATGCAACCTCCCTCATTGGTCCGGCGTTAGCAAGTTCGCATCTCACCGACCTCAACTGAAGATTTTTTCTCCTTTGAAACTCCAGTAACGTAGGCTTAAAACAACCCAAGCTTATGAATGTGCCGGAAATTTGCGACACTCGAAAATAAAACTCAGAGGGCAAAATGGCCCGTCTACCGCTCGCGTAAAAACGTAAACAAAGCCCATGTGAATGCACAAGAGAAATGAATGTGGTTTTCAGTCATCTTATCGTCTCTGTCAGGCTTCTAATTACAAAAAAGGAAAGCTATTCAAGGCTCTAACTTCATTTATAGTACTGAAACTCGCTCAAAAAGAACAGTTCAATGGAGTGGGCACCAAACAAAGTGGGAAAACGTCAGGGCCCAGTTGCTCGAAGCATGGTTAGCGCTAACCCGGGTTAAATACCATGACAACCTATAGGTTTTAATACATCTAAACCAATGGTTAGCGCTAACCATGCCTCGAGCAACTCAGCCCAGCCCCGAATGTCACTGAATGTCACTTAACACACCTTACTAAGGCGACACGTAAAAGCTGGTACCGATGCGTTTTGACTTGAGAGAGCTGACTGTAGATGTTTATTTATGGTTTTATTTTTTTATTTTAAGAGAAATAAACATGATGAAAACCTTTATTGATGCCATTTTATATTTTCCCCTTGAAAAGTTACAAAAACTCTAATACTGCAGGTAATTTTAGTTTTCATCTGACCGTGCGTCAAGTCACGAAACTAATGCTGCAATACATAACTCTGAAAACAATGCTGTGGTCCTGTTCTAACAGTGCAATTGTGAATTAAAATCCAATCTTGAAAAAAGAGCGACACAAAATGATCTACAAGCTTTAAGAAAGGGATAATTTCGTCTGCATTTCATTTGCCGCAACGAAAATACGTTAGCTACATGTATGCTCGAACAGGGCAATGCAACGAGATAAGTAGTCGATGTAACAAATTTCTACGCCCCGCAAACTGATTTACGTTGTAAAAAAATTAAAGATGAGCTCATCCCCAAATTTCAGTTTTATAGTAGACTGGTCACGGTTTGATATTATAATTGGGTGGGGGGGGGGGGGGGGGGGGGTAAGGAGCCTGTTTTCTTTTTCGTTATTATTACTAATAGCTAAGGTTAAGGGTGTTTTTTCCACCGAGGTCTGAGCATTTTCGATACCACTGAACATACAAAGTCTAGGAGTAATGATCCAACCAGTATCACCAATCTTAACAGGGGTTTTTGAGGCCGTGCGAAGGTCTCGCAGAATCCGAATGGGGAAAAATTGACTTCGTGTGTCCTCTTTGGAAGGAATGAGACTAATTTCACGAATAGACTAAAATTATTGAAGTTGAACAAAAGAGAATCATGCTTTTTAAGTTCTTAAATGACATTTATTGAGTTTTATCACCATTTCAGTAACAGGGCAAATGTTTCATGATTTCACTTATCTCAACGTTTTTAATATATGTGGCATAGACTGTTTTAAAAGTTTGGCCTTCAAATTCATAAGGAATTTATGCTTCAGGTTATCTGTGAAGAAGACATGCAAACAGTCACAATATTAATCAGCCTTAATTTCCTTTTAATCCATTTTAAGTTGCTTTGATGAAGTTAAAGTTGAAGTTGATTTTTACTGACAGCGTTTCAAATAGAATTACCTGACTCGCAGGTAGCATAGATAATCTAGGCGGGCC
Source organism: Pachyseris speciosa (assembly GCA_016490735.1). Classification (NCBI taxonomy): domain Eukaryota; kingdom Metazoa; phylum Cnidaria; class Anthozoa; order Scleractinia; family Pachyseridae; genus Pachyseris; species Pachyseris speciosa. The sequence continues at coordinate 5,371 of JAEMWC010001870.1, read as the reverse complement.
AGGTAATAAAGGAAAAATAAAAGACTGCTAAAAAGATTATTTTGGTAGGAAGATTAAGTTGAGATCAAAACGAGAACAACGTTAAAAAAAGAGAGAAGAAAAGCAGAATTAAAAGCCGTTTTGAGCATCAAATTAAAGACAAAAGGACGAGCTACCATCTTGTGACACTATTACGTTCCCATCTACAGGCGTTAAGATAGCACGTTTCTTTAGCCTGCATTTAAAAAATACATTAATAATTCATGAATGAAATACAAAATATATTAATTTTTAATGAGTGTCTTTACATCTGATAAAGACACGGCTAAATTTTTCATCCGATTTTCTAGGCGAAAATAACCCAAAATCTAGATTTTAGTGCAGGGATGGATGGATGTACAGTAAAGCTTTTTAAGCCGTTCAATAAATTCGCAATTCGCGTTTAAAACACTCGTGTTACTTTAAAACACTCGGCTGCGCCTCGTGTTTTAAACTTGATAAAACACTCCTGCTCATTTATTAAACATTACATAATTTGTTCTAGATCGTAATACGAGTCATCAGACTCTAAATTTTCAAATAGTAATGTTCGAATTCTCTTTTTAAATTTATGTTTAGGCAAATTACGAAGATTAGTTGGTATCTCATCCCCGCCACAATTTCGCACCAATTCTCGAGAAAGCATATTTTTGGATTTCCTTGTTTATGTGGTGTATTTTGACTGTCTTGATTTAGGCTAAATTGTATGGCTTTATGTTAAAGGTTTTTAATTGTTTTATACTGTCAGGCAACTATACGAGTTTATTTTGTTTTCGCTGTCTTTGCTCCCTATGAAATTATCCTCAATGAATCCGTTGTAAAAGGCACTGTTAACTGGGAATAGTCAATGATACTTTTTCACATCCACAGCAGGCCTAGTGAATGGTCAATGCAGTAGGTCAAAGTTATCATTGAAAACTGAGATTTTTATCAGTAAAATATCACAAGAATTGACATAAACTTCTTCCTATCGAAAGCTCTTCGCGCTCCTCAATCACTAGACCGCTGCATCTCTTCAAACCCCCCTTCCCACAATTTGCTCACCTATCCGCTAACTATACCAGGTGATAAGTCAGCCATGACTCCAATCTTGACTTGCTTGGTAACCGAGCCATGTATACTGGAGGCCTGGCACTCGTAAGTACCAGCATCAGCGAGAGCAGCGCCGACAATAACATATTCAACTCCAGGCAGCTTCATGTCCAGGTCATATATATTATTGATGGTCAGACGATCCGTAGAAGGAAGCGAACCTATAGAAATTATAGAAAATCTATAAATATATGTAGTATTTCTGGCATTTTGAACGTACAAAAGCTGAGCTGCAGGTCACACTAAAGACACATAAAAGAACTACGTCGTAAATAAAACCTCTAGACAAATTGTTGAAATTGCGAGTTAGGTAACCGCTAACACTTGGCCGATGCTTCCTGTCTATTATTTCTCAATTTCAGGCGATTAATTACTAAAACCACAAGTCAATGGGATGTTTGCCCTATACTCCTACGAGGGCGGGGAGGACTGAGTAAAATTTAGTCCCCGGTTAGTGTTTTTAATGTGAACTAGAGCGGTTTTCAGTTGAGTGTCGAAAGTAAGTTGCTTTCGCTTTAGTTTTGCATTGCCTAGCTCTGTGATTGGCCAGCAAAACTCGCGCCACTTTTTCAACCAGTGAGAAGCAAAACCAAAACCAATCGCGACTTGCACGCGCGCATTTTCCCGCGCTTTGGGCCGATTACGTCTAATTGCTTGGAATTCTGATTGGGTCCTTGCGCCCTGTACCTCTGTTCTGATTGGCTTGATTAATTCCTTTGGTTTTACGACACTCAATTGAAAACTGCTCTAAGGCAACACTAAACTCAAAGTCAACTCAGAGTTTATCTTTAAGATAAACTTTTATCCAAATTCAGCGTCTCTTTGGTGATAAAAGAAGTCTGAAGAGTAACAAAAGCGTCAACAACAAAAATCTTTCCACAGATGTGACGTTAATAAAGCACCCTTGTAGTTTCGAATGCATCTAATGTAATTACAGAAACGTTTTAGCCTGTTACTCACCTCCAACGTTCTTCCACGATACGCTCGTAATGGGATCTCCTGCAATGTAGCACGCAACCGCAATGGTATCGTTCTCGTACACTGTAAGCTCAAAGGTCGGCACGGTTGCCGTGATGCAAATAGGGGCTGATGGGTAAGAAATAAATAGATCCTCTTAGTACATGGATCATTTTTGAGCCCGTAAAAATATTTGCACATAAAGTTAGCCCTTTTATAAACCCTGTACTGACGTGTTACCTGGAAGAATTTTGGAAGGCCTTTTTGATAACAAATATTGCACAAACCCAAAGTGTTCCCATATATTTTCCGGACATTTTGCGCATGCAAACTTTACACTCGAACCCTGTAGGTTTTCTTCTCCTACCAGTTTGGCGATAACTTCAAAAATTTCACCTAACAGATTGATCCTAGTTAAACACAATTAATTTTGACGTTGCTGTTTGGCTAATCATTTAGATGTGGGATTTGCTCCCACGCTTCAGTGAGATTAGATGTCCTATTTGCTGCTAGGCACAAAGTTATGCCCTCTCGGTCTTCTTTTCTCAATACAACATTTAACTCAATCAAGACCCCATAAGGAATGTATTTGACAATGCTCCATTCCTCGGTTCTTGGAGCTGCTTGAACACGTTTTTGCTAGAGATAAGCTGTTCCCCAAGATGCACTCCATTCCTCGTGACCCTGTCTTTTTCTGCGGTGAGAAGATAACACTAATGCATTGCACTTTCGCGGCATCAATTTGGAACGCGTGGCTAGAAATAAAGCGCATCACGTGCTAATATTGTACTCACACAAGCAGTACTCACACAAGCACACACACACAAGTACTCACACAAGCAGTCATCTTGCGACGCACTTCCGGTACTCGTCGTATTCGTTCCTGCTGGGCATGTGCTGCAATGAGTTTGTTGTTCATTTTCCTGGTACGTTCCAATGGGGCATTCCACGCAAGGCTCTACACCATCGTTAGTAGAGTAATAGCCAGGTTCGCAAACAGCTAAAACGAAAAGAAAACTAAATAAAACAATCAGGGCTATTTCTATAACATCCACTTCACGTAGTGTATATTAAAAATATCAACCATCTTGTGGAATTGAACGAAAGAAGGATCGGAAGCACTTTTATGGCCGTCTATTTTACTGCCATCGATTAAAAAAAAAACGTGAGAGTTCACGTAAGTTGTAGCAGTCCGTAGATTGAATGACCTCACCATTCTCCTGATGGGACTGTTGATTTCATGGTTGTTTACTGATCAAGTCTTAACTTAATCTTTTTTTTTTTTTTTTTTCAGAATTCTCTCAGTAGCAACAAGTTAACCAAAGTCCCGCTAGAAGAACTGCTTTGTACATGACTTGCCACCCCTATTGGGAGCACATCGACAGCAGCCATAAGGCTGTTGGTTTCTGTAAACAACTGAGCTATTTGCGGGAGCTGGTGGCTACCCATCGACCAGTTGCTGGACGAACCTGCATATCTTTGTATTCCGAGTTGCACATGTCACTCACTGAAGAAGACATCTTCCAAGCCATCTAGCATATACAACTTACTTTTACAGTCTGCAATTGATTTGGCTCCCATGATGACGGATGAAGTGTTCATTGGACAGGGCTCACATTCCTCCATTCCTTCCTCGTCCTGATAAAATCCAGGATTACACAGTATACACGTCTGCGTTATGTTGTCGCTGTAGCTTCCTGGATGACAGTTTGCTGAGGGAAAAAACACAGCACAGTTAACTATTTAAAGCCCTGTTTCCGGCCCAGTATTTATTCAACGTGAAACAAAAGGATTGACGCAAGTTTAAGTCAAAAAAAGTAAGCCTGGGAACAAAAAATATGATATAAAATTTTTCCTTCGCTTTTCCTTGTACACATGTGTCCCAGTGATATTACGTGCAAACTAAATAAGACGAAAAAAAGTAGTTTGTTGCCTTGATGTTAGATTGGTATTCAACTGAGAGATGAAACTCTAATCCCTATTGGCTTTCGAGTTTTTCATTGCTTCCCTCTGTGATTGGTGGGATAACCTTGCGCCATTTTTTCAACCAATAACAAGCATAACGTACCCAAACCAATCGTGATTGGCTCGCACAACATTTCCCGCGCTTTGTGCTGGCTGAATGTAACTGCTTTGAAGATTGGTTCACTGCTTTGGAAGCGCCTGCTGTGATTGGTCAGAGGAATTTGGTTTGGTTTGGTTTGGTTTTACGGCATTCGATTGAAAATCGTTCTCATGTTGTGGCTCATTCTTGAGTCATTTCTGTATTAACTGGAAAGGACCTTATTTGGTTTATCGAATTTTTTGCAGGTACTAACAGTTTTCATGCTGAAGAGGACAAAGTATTTATCACTAACGCACTAATAACATTTTTTCTCACTTCTCCTATAAAATGCTCCGAAATTTGCACCCGCTTTAATTTAAGGCTTTCAGGTTGTTAATGAAATTTGTTGACAATTTAGCGACACGGATTTTTTTCTCAAATAAATGCGTTAAGTGTTTTTTCGCACTCACACTCGAGAACGGCAACTGAATCGAGGAGATATTGTTAGACGATAAAAATTGCCAGTGATAAAAAAATATTTACAACGACGTAATTATTTTGGTTGAAATAGTTAAAGGAATTTTATTGGTCTTGGACTTATTACAAATTGTATTTCGGTTTGGAAATAACACAAAAAAAGATCAGTTGACTCATTTCCTTCGTTACGCAGCTCTCTAAAGATAACACCAATCAATTTCTAGTCTCACCTTGTAGTTCGACTTAATTGTTCTTAATGCATGATTAACGTATAAATTCTCTTGTCATGAATTCGGTGTGATTAGCCGTTCGTTTCCGCAGAAATACTTTCTACCACAAGTATATGTTCAATTAAGTTTCCCCAAATGATAACACCTTGTTTACCTTACTTTGATGAGTTTTTACCAAACTTGACCTTTCGTCGGTCCTTTCCAGGAAACTATTGCTCTTATTTTTAATCATTTTTGGTAGATTTTCTTGGGTTCTTTTACCGAATTTATGGCAGTTGATGTCTTAAGGTGTTTTTGAAAGTAAATACTACGATCTTAGGGTTGCAATGAAGATAAATATCCATTGTTGTAATTCTGCATTCTGCCACGTACTGAATATGTAATTGGAGCTCTAGATATTGATGACCACGTACTCATTTAATTTATGGAAACGTTTAGCCAATCGTTTTCGATGAAGAAGGCTAACACCTTCAACGAATCGACTACTTGTACATATTTTTAAACAACAACTTTTAGTGCTTTTCGGATTATTTTTGTGAACCTTACTGGGTCT
>JAEMWC010001869.1:65000-85133 GCA_016490735.1 Pachyseris speciosa | reverse complement strand
AACACACCATTTGAAATCGCTGAAAAAATGAAAATGGAAGTATAATAGGAGGACACAAAAGAGTATTGAAAAACAATAAGAGACTACCTGTATCTATGAAACCATACCACCTGAATTCTTGGAAGATTAATCTAACAAGATTGTATAATGGGGAGTTTTTAATGCTCAAATAAATCAAGATAAAACAGAAACGGAACTGGTGAAAGAGGCCTGCAGGTCCAATTGGTCCCAAAGGTGAAAAAGGTGATAGAGGTCCAAAAGGTAATACAGGTGCAATTGGTCCACAAGGAGCTACTGGAGCTGTTGGTCCCAAAGGTGATGGATTCAAAATTAACACAAGATGGTAATTATGACATTGAAAACAAAAAATTAGTAATGTAGCAGACTCAACTTCTGACAAAGATGCCACCAATATGAGATACGTCAACGATGCTGTTTTATCAATTGAAGGAACACGTGTAATCTCCATTTAAATTTCTTCTTGAAGATATATCAAAAACAACTATTCTTAGAAATGCGAATAATCTGCGATTAGAAGACTATGATAAAAGCCCATACAATTTCAATAAAAAAGCCTTGGTCTTTGTTTTATTCTTCTGCTGGTCTTACAACTGTTCTTCGTTTTGATTTTGCCACAATTGAAAGTTTCAAAGTACACTTTAGTTGTTGAGTTTTATACTGATGGTAATCCTAACAATGCAACAGTTGATGATGATGTTTTGTCATCAAATTTAATTGAAAGAAAGATTCGATAAAAAGAGCCTTTCCAAAAAACTCATCTTGTTGATGGTTATCTCAAGAGAATATTCTTCATTGAAAAAACGAGAGTTGGTCAGACATCAATGGAATTATTGTTGATCTCCCATATTTAACAAATAATGCCAAACATCATGTCATAGTTTATGGTGTTTATGGATTTTCTAATATCATTTTATCACATATTCACGACCCATTTTTTGAATTAGAAAGAAGAATTGTATTTGATCGTGAGCTTAAAATGAATTTTCATAGAATAGTCAATGTTGCAAACCCTATACTTCTACAAGACTGCGCAACTAGAAAATACGTTGATGATGGTGTAATAGGGTAAAGCGGATAAAACATATCTCAATAATAACTTTGTGAAAAAAGATGGAGCGTTGCAATGACTTCTGATTTGAATCTTGGAGTAACAAATTGAACTAATGTAGCAGCGCCAAAGCAAACAATGATTCAGCCAAAGGGGTATGTTGATACTGAAATTGCTGGCATTGCTGGCATTGATGTTCACCATTTCTTAAAAAGATGGAAGTGTTGCAATGACCGGTGATCTTGTCATGGGTGACAATAAAATAACAAATGTTGGATCTCCAAACTCTGATAAAGATTCTGCTAATAAAAAGTATGTTGATGACCTTATTTTTATCAGCATCTGGTACTCAACGCAACCATTCGCTTTTCTGTTAAAAGACATATCCAAGTCTTCTGCAGTCAGTGGTGTGGAAAACCTTCAAATTGAGAATTTTGACAGATCACCATACCACATAAACAAGTCGTCATTGTCTTTTTCATCAAACGAAGAGGCAACTTCATCTAAAATTCGTTTTGATGTTTCATCATTGAGTAATGGACGGTACACATTTGTTACTGAGTTTTACTCACCATCAGATCCAGAAGTGCTGCAATCAGTTTAACCCTTCCAAAATTAATATGCGTGACGCTGGACTGTCATTTCAAAAATCTTTACTAGAACTCCACACGTTGATGGTTATATTAAAATTCTTTTCCAGATAGAAAAAAGAAGTGGTGGTCAAGCGACAATACAGGTGGAACTTTCCAGCACAGCTCCTGCGTCTAACACCAAAACACATATCATTGTTTATGGGGCTTATGGCTATCATACCAATTTGTCTTACTTTCTCCATGACCCAGCTTATGAAATTGAAAACGGCCATGTTGCGTTTGGTAGTAATATTGGACATGAAACTAAACAAAATCCTCAACCTGCAGGATAACCCCTCAAACCCACAAGATGCTGTAAACAAAAAATATGTTGATGCTGAAATTGCTGGTATTGATGTTTCTCAATTTCTTAAAAAGATGGAAGTGTTATAATGACCGGCAATCAGGATTTTGGGGGGTTTATTATTAGAGGTCATGGGAATAGGAAACCAACCAGCAGATCTTGTGAATAAATCGTATATTGACACTAATCTCGCATCAAAAAGCAGTATCGGTCAAACTCTACTTCGAGATGGAACACAAGAAATGACTGCTAATTTAAATCTGGCTGGTAACAAAGTGATCAACTGTGCAACACCAACTGCTAACACAGATGCTGCCAATAAGTTTTATGTAGATGATAAAACTAAAGATATAATTGGATTTACATCTGATGGAAGTTATGATTTTTTAAACAAACACTTGGAGAATGTTGGCCAGATTCATACTTCAGACTATATTGACATGAATAATAATAAAATAACAAATTTAGCGGACGTGGTGAATGAAACTGATGCAGTGAACTTCAGAGTTTTAAATCGAGCTTCACAAACCATCAGAGCAAACACTTTATTATTGAATGGAACAAATGCGATGGCAGCAGATATGAAACTTGGAGGGCATAAAATCATTGACTTAAAAGAAGGAACAAATAAAACCGATGCCGTAAATTTAGATCAATTAGAAAAAAGTCATATTTCATCTGCTTCTCATCCAAAGAATGCTTTCAAATATTTGATGAATGATATTGATGAAGTCAGTACTGAATATGGCTTGAAAGTTAATGGATATGTCAATTTACCTCGTTCACCACATTTGATTTCAAAAAAGGTCATTGATATAGACTTGAATAAAGAAGCTAATCATATTTACAGAGCTAGAATTGGATTTAATATGTACACAATAAAAGATGGAAAATACACTTTCATTCTTGAATGGCTATTTCCTGATTATGAAGGAATGAGTCTTAGTAGTGTAACATTCAGTGCAACTGGTGGAATTACAATTCATAAAACTGTAGGGAGAAAATTTGATAACAGAAATGAAGATCATTCGAGATATTTATTATGGATTGAAAAACCTTCAGTAAGTTCACCACCTGAATATTTATATTGTACGATTCATATTAATGCTAACCCAACTTATCCAAATAAGTACAAAGTTCATTGTGTTGCATATGGTATTGATTTTGAAGCTGTAGACGTTCCATCAAGTGTTTACGACTTCGCAGAAGCTTATAAAATTGTGAATGAAACAATACAATTACAAACTGATTTAGATTTGAATGGACATGCTTTGATTAATAATTCATCAAACTTATTCGACGGTCAAAATGGTGAATTGACAATGCTAAATAATATTAATATGAACAGCTTTCTTATAAGTGAGGCCAAACTTGGTGGTGATTTAAATCTGAATGGCTATAGAATTCATAATAATAGTTTGAATCTATTTCGTTCAAGCGTTACAGGTGTAATTATGGAAACAGCTTTCGATCTCGGAGGATTTGCTCTCTATCAGCCAAAATTAGGAGGTGATCTAGATTTGAATGGGAATGGAATAATCGGTCAAATACAATATTTAAATTGCTCTGTCAAAGCCAAACAAGGACATAATAAGAATGCTTTAAAGCCTGTATTGATAAATGGCTCTAATTTTTTAGTCATTCATAACAATAACTTTTATATTAAGAAAATGTATATCATACAAGGAACAAAACCCGGAATATTTTATTTCAAGACAAAAGCTGAAGGTGGTATGCCTTTGCCATTACCAGCAACTATTTATGAACACAGACATAATACTATGAGTAGAAACATCACAACGGTTAACGTCAATAAATCATTATCGAGAGGCTATTTTATAATTGACTATTCACATCCTAATAGTGGAGCATTTGATACAGCATTCACACTTGAAGTGGTCATGAATTAATCTAAATTAATATTATAATGGGTGTATTCAATCATTCACTAAATCAAGATAATAAAGGTGATAAAGGTGATAAAGGTGATGGATTTACATTAACACAAGATGAGCATTTTGATATTGGAGGAAATAAAATAACAAATGTTAATGAAGGAACATCGGATGATGATTGTGTAACAAAAAAACAACTAGATTTGAAGTTAGATAGAGCAACTTTTGTTATTTCAAATTCACTGCCTGGTATACCTGTTCTTGATGGAATTTCAATTGCTTTGATACCAGCTCTGTCTGTAGTGACAACTGATGCTGATGATAGAGTTTCTAGTTGGCTGGATCCTGTTAATAATGTCACTTTTACACAAACTTCTAATTCGAAAAAACCATTGTTACTGAGAGATTCAGTCAAGAAAAAGTTTTTCATACGTTTTGATGGCAGTGATGACTACTTGGAGAACAGTTCATTTGATGTTTCTAAAGTTGCTGGACGGAGTGGAAATACTTGTACTGTTATAATCATTGCAAACACAAACAAACAAAATATCAATCACAATTTCAATGGGTAAGGGTGCTGTTAGATTTGGTGTTCATCTGCCTTGGATTAATGGAGCATGTTATATTGATTTCGGTTCTACATTAAATGGAAGACTTGCTGTTTCGTCTTTGGCTAATCTGACGGGAAATATTGAAGTTTTTACTGTTCGAGTTGATGGTCATAATATGGAATTTTTCAGAGGTATTTCATCAATGACACCAGTTGGAACAGGATCAATTTCAGCAACATTGACTGGTAGTGCACAAGAAATGTTTATTGGTTGTCAAGTTCATACAGATGGTTCTGCAATTAATTTTTGTGAAATGGATCTTTATGCTTTTGCTGTTTGGCAGAAATCACTAACTAACCAAGAACTGAGAAATATGTATCGTTTCATTGAAGATTATTTTGATCTTTAAATTTTTGTCTAAACAACTGATATATGAAAGACTTATTGAGATATGTATCTTATGTTTTCAAGATTTACAAAAAAGACTACCCCAATTTAGATGATTCTATATTAAAATCCTGTCTTGTATACAAATTTTTATACCACAAGCATTTTAAAGGATATATTACTATAGATGATATCATAAAATCTCACGCAGACATAGGCCTTATTGGTCCCGGAAGCGGTCGTTTATCAAACTTCTTAGAACATACTCTTGGTTGGATTGATGTATTACAGACTCATGCTATCCTCCATGATGCATATGGAAGATTTTACAATGATTATTCATTGGGCCGTGGATATAGTTATGCCATATCTAAGCACCTCACAACAAAGCGAAGAAAAAGATCTCCATTATGCGGCCAGATATCTGGAATACTGTATTGTATTTTTAATAGAATTATTGTATAAATGATATATATGAAAGAGCTAAAAAGCATATTCCACTGGAATCATATTTCAGATGAATTAACAGAAGATCAGGTAAATGAATTAAAATCCTATTACCGAACATATCACAGAAAGTGTTGGGCTCATAAACAGGCGGTTAAACGGTTCAAAAATGGAAATTAGCTGGTAATTCAGCGTCTATTATATTTGCAACAGGTGGTCTTGCTGCAAGCGTGGCAACTGGTGGTGTTAGTTTGGTAGCCATCAGTACAGCATCACTTTTGATACAAGGGTGGATGAAGCATAAAAACCTAGATTTGAAAATCCAAAATTGCACATATGCTTATCAAAGCTATCAACATCTACTCAATTCAATAAAAGACAAGTTGAGAAGTGGTGATTTTGATGCTTCAAGTATACAAATCTCAATGAAGAATATCGATGATTATGTGACTGATAATAGTCCAATTATTGATAAGTACCTACTGAAATATGATGAAAAATTCACTGCTTGATAATACGAATAATCTTATCAAATCTCAACAATAGAATCTCAACCCAATATTGATCATAAAATTTTAATGTCTTCTTTGATCTTGTAACTATTATTTCATCAAATGGTAGATCAAGCATTATGAATATTTGCTTAAGAATAAATTTGGTGCTTATCATTCTTTTACGATTCTTATTCACCGAAGGGAGGATAGTGTCTATCTCTTCGAATATTTTCAATATTTTACCCTTATCTTTTACTGAAATTTGAAATCTATTCTTGCAACATATACCATTTATCACATTTTCAATATGGTACTTCCGATGATATACAGATTTTCGCTTTATTTTATACATATTATTATGAAAGTCAACGTACTCCTTACAATAATCATAACCATGAACTGAACCACAATTTAGACAAACATTTTCACCATCATCGTTAAACATTCTCTGATTATCACAGCAAGGTGCTTTCACACTTTTAACAACTTTGACCAATAGCTGATCACAAAAAGAACATGTAAACTCTCCCATATTCTTTAATTCATTGTGGATTACTGAATTACAACTCATTCTATAATATTATGTGAGATATTATTTCTTTATGCAACTAACACATGATAGGTGATGACTCATTCCCTGTTTTCCGAGAATGTCACGCTTGGTGGTTTTCCGAGAATTTCAGATTAAACAACTATATATATCCATCATTGAAAAAATGTGCTGAAAATTAAATAACTATAAATTACTATAATCATTCATTTGAAAAGTGTGCTGAAACCGCCAAACACTATACTACTCTTATGTTTTGAGCGACGAGGGCAATTTCAGAACACAAGTGATATTAATCCTTAATTGTATTCGGCCCCATGCGATTACGTATCCAAACTATCACGATTGTTTTCCTTTTTCTCTTTTCTACGAAGTTTAAGCTTATGTCTAAGCTTAACGTACTACGAAATATGTTTGTTAAGCCCCGGCTAAAAGATCAAACATTTTCATCCAACATCGTCTTTGTCACACATAACGTTTGGTGGCTAAACGCATACTAATGTTTGACCAAACAGCGGACCAAGTGAGTCCAAAAAATGATTTTTGCGTGTTATCGCTGAAATATTCGACGTTATGTGGTTTATTTGGTTGCTTTTTACCGTTTGTGTACGATTTGTTTGTAGGGATGGCTAAACGATCAAAGATTTGTTCATAATGCGAAATTTTGGATGAACATGTTTGATCTAGATCAAACATGGAAAGCCATTTAATGCACTTCAAACATGCTCTCCCAACGATGTTGGATCAGAAAACATTTGTTCGTTCTTAGATTGCTAAATTTGTTTTCGAACAAACACACACGGCGACTGTATTGCTTTCTTGTAATGTTTTGAGGTTTTTGAACTGCAGTCAATTCCTGTTCACTGCTCTAAACATAAAATATTGGCGCAAGGAAAGCCATGCGGTGTTGCTCAATACCAGTAAAAAATAATAATCGTGGAGCTCCGGTTTTAGGCTTGGCTAAATCTATATATTATACCGTACGCTTGGCGGATTTAAGTTGTTCATTTTGTTGACAACCGCTACTCATTATCTGTCACAGAATAGATAGCGAGTAGCGTAACCAATCAGGGAACAGCATTCGTGACAGAACGCTAGTTATACTAACATCAGATGGTTCCAAGAATGTAAAGACGGAACCAGATTCTTTAAACTCGGTTGTGTGAATATACCTGTGGTGTTCAATTTATTTTCTTTCGCTTTGTTTTCATTCTTACACATTGACATTGTGATTTTAACTTGCAAGGTTGAGTTTAATTTCTTAATAAAAGTTTTCTCTTCATGTTCCAAGTCCCTCCGCCTAACAAAGCTAAATTCTTGAGAAAAGTAAAGGCAGACACCTAATGCACTTGTTGGTGAATTAGTATTCAGAAAAACATAACCGGGTATGCTAATATTATAAATGTTTTTTGTCCTGTAGTTTTGTTTCGGATATTGCTATAATTTCCGGACTCCCTTTTACCGTCCAAATAATATCTTCTAGTGATGTTAGATTTTTTCGTAGACTGCACATACTGAAGCGCATGAAAGAAAATCCATGGTGTTTTCTCACCTCATAAAAGAACTTTCCAGCTTGTTTGACGGTAACTGACAGCCTGATTAGATGCAATTGTTGTATGGAGAATCTTGTAGCTCACTTTCTCTTTCTTAAGGGCTAGTAATGATATCAGCGAACAGATCTTGAGACTCGATAACAGATTGAAGCGCCCGGTGTGCCCATCCGATCCTCCGGTAATCTTAAAGAACTCTTGGGAATCTAAAGTGAAAAATGGAAGTTCAGAGAGAACATTATGGTTCAATTCAGTGTAATTAAGATAAAATCACAACAAGACAACAAAATGTTAAGCTAAATGTTCTAATATCTGTTGGTACTAGCCCCCCCGGGGGGGGGGGCACTTCCTAGTAATAGGCTAATGTGGATGCGCCGCTGGATGGGGTCGCATTTTCACGACTGGATTGACTATAATGGGGTTGCATTTTCAATAGAGTTACTAGAATGGTGTCGCACATTTTCAGGATTTTGTTGATAAATGTACCAGAATATTTGCACTGTAGGTGAAAAGTTAAGTGTCCTACATTCACTTTAACAAGTGTGTCAATTCATTTTAGGATGACCTACTTAAAAGGCTTTATAAGGTAGATACATAGACAGAAAGTGACTAAGTTGGGATCACGAAAATTACATTTGCCCAAAAGTGACAAAGATGGGGTCTATAATCGGCCACAGAATAGACTATAATGGGATAGGGGTTCTGAGAGGCCAGCGGCACATACTCAGCAGAAATTGACCCAAGTAACCCCTGCCCCCCGAGGGTACTAGCTAATATCGACTGGTTTCACGCAATCTTCGGCGTGAACTAATATGGCTCTAAGACGTTTTAAGCTAGGCTGGGTTGTGAAAAGTTTGTGCGTAATTGTAGCCTTGTGTGTAGTTTATCGTCTGTTAGGCTTCACGGTATCGCCATACAAACATGAAGACAAACGAACTAACGCCGGACGCCATTTGGATACGAACCAGAAGGCGTTGCTCGCCAGTCAAACGAAGAACTTTGAGCCATTCTCGACTAAAACGCGAAGAAATCTTGTCATAGCGTCGCACGGTCGCTCAGGATCTTCGCTCATGGGAGATATTTTCAACCATCACCCTTCAGTGTTCTATATGTATGAACCGTTACAAGCTCCACAACGAGTCCTAGCAAATTCAGCTTTTAGAAACCCGTCTTATAGCGGCCTCGTGGAACAGTTTCTAACCGGTGTTTTTCGCTGCAAATTCGACCACCCAAAAATATTAGGTGATATAGGGAGATACTACCGTCGACGAGATCATACTCGCATCAGCCAAGCTATGTCATCGCCACCTTTGTGTCCCTACAAAAGGACAGATCCAAGATGGGACTCAAAAATTTGCCCTCCCATCACAAGTGAGTCCCTGGAAAGTGCTTGTAAGGATAACTATAATTTAACTGTCATAAAAGTTCTCTTGTCTCGTATTCCTGAGAACAGCATCAAAACTGTTCTAAATACGTGCAATCGCATGGCTGATGTCGACTGCAAAGTTGTCTTTCTGGTCAGGGACCCTCGAGCTGTCATCTCTTCGTCACGTCTAATAGGCTTCTACAAAGAGCTGGATGATAAACAAGGCACAAGAATCTACAGCTACAAGGAATGTAAGCAAACAGAGAATAACTTAGAGTTTGTCAGAAGACTTCCAGACTCTTTACGCGACAGAATCAAGCTTCAGAGATTCGAAGACCTTGCAATGAACCCGCTAAAAGAGCTTTCAGGTCTTTTCGAATTCGCTGGCTTACCTGTGCTAGAGAACGTCCGCCTTTGGTTGAATACAACCACGCATCTAAGTAGAAAAGACTGTAATCCCGCGATTGATGGGAAACCTGTGACTTGTACTAAGGATGATGCATGGTCCGCGGCAAATCGCTGGAGATGGAGGGTGCATCCAAACGAGATTGACATCATTGAGTATTATTGTGGAAACGTTATGCGTCTGTTGGGTTACCGTCCTGTGAATCGATCACATGAACTGCTGGCTAACTTGAAGATCCCACTCTTTAGCGACGAATATGAAGCGAAACATTGGTTTTTGCATTAATTGAACGGGTTCTAGAAAAAGTAAGATCAGATATTTCGTAAAAGTGTCTACATGAAAACGAATCAATTCCATAATTCCAAGATTGCGTCTCGAGAAAACGAATAATTTATGGAAAGCCAAATGGTGCAAAATTCAAGAAGCAAAATTGGCGTCACATTCAACAAATTTCCTATCAAGCTCAAGACGGATTTCGATCAAGCTCAACAAAATCAAGTCAAGCTCAACGATTTTCTCTCAAGGTCAAGACATCTTTTAAACAAGCTCAACAAAATAAAGTTATCACATTCAACAAATTACCTATCAAGGTCAAGACGGATTTCCATCAAGCTCAACAAAATCAAGTCAAGCTCAACGATTTTCTCTCAAGGTCAAGACATCTTTTAAACAAGCTCAACAAAATAAAGCTATCACATTCAACAAATTTCCTTTCAAGGCCAAGAGATATTTGAGTCAAGCTCAAGAAATAAATTGAGTTACTTTCAACGAAAAAATTATCGCAGTTTCAAGCTGCGTTCGATATCGACCAACAACTTGGCCTTTCAAGGTCAAGCCGCGATTGGCGTCACGCTCAACGTAACCAAATTCTTGCATCAACAACCGAAACACGTTGTCAACAACTACCCCAAACACTGTCAACAAATAAAACATTGAATCCGGAATCCGGAATCCGGAATGTGAACTAGATGTCTGGTAGAAAATGTCGAAAAAAAAATCGCTTGAGTGACAAGAAGGTCAACAAATCTATGATTGTAGCCCTTGAAAAATTACAAGGGCAGTGAAATTTCAAAACTGATTCAGCCTTAACTTTGCAGCAATTAACAATTAAGCCCATGGAATACTTTTATACTATAAATGTATTGTGCATTTCGAACATTCCAAAATCAAATCGTTTTAAAAGCGCCTTCTCTGATTTAAGTTGCCGGGAACTTTTCGAGCAGTCTTGATATTGGTACATGCTTGGTATCTTCAATCTTCAAATCGCAATGCCGACGAAGGTTAATCTTGAAGTGCATGAATATAAAGTAAAGCTGGATTTCCACTGTCGCGTAATTTACGGCTGCACGGACGTAAACTTGAACTGGCTTTACGTGCGTAAATAAAACAGAAACGATGAGTGAAAGGACGCGCGTAAACGTAAAAGTTGAACGAGGTTCAACTTTTACGTTTACGCGTGATCTTTCGCACATCGTCTCAGTCTATTTTATTTACGCACGTAAAGCCAGTTCAAGTTTACGTCCGTCAAGTTTACGTCTTTGCAGCAATCAAGCCCATGAAGTTTATTCTAGGACAGCATTTTAATATGTTGGTTTTGCTTTTAATAAACGGCCTGATTCCTTTAAAGCACACAGCTTTCAATCACACCACAACGATACTAATTAATGTTCTGTGCATTTTGAACATTTTAAATTCAAATCATTTCAATTAAAAGCACCTTCTCTTATTTTTTGTCGATGAAAAGTGTGAGGCCTGTCCACAAGTTGACGGCAACTTTTTGAACTTTCGATTTTCGATCAACCGTTTTTTATTTCGAGCAAGTTTTTCTTCCGTTTTCAACGTTTTATTATTGATTTCAGCTAGATCTTTATAAAACAAGAGCTATTTCTTGCTTATTATTTTAAACGCTTCATGACCAAAAAGCAGAGGAAAATCACTTTGCATCTTTCTTGACTTAATTGCGCGTGGGAACGCTTACGACTGATTGGTCATTGTCTGTTGCTCCATGCTGGAATGTTTGGGAACTGTATCGGCGCCTACATTTCAGGTTGTTGAGTGGCCGTGGATAAAACGAGGAACATGGGACATTCCGGAACATCCCGGTACATTCCGGAACATCTCCAAAAGACGAAAAAAGATCACTTTAAAAAAACTTTAAATATACAGAAAAAAGAAACTAACACGAAATAAATATAATCCGAGAGATTAATTGGAGAAAAAAAGAAGACAAAAAATAAAGACGTTTATAAATGCCCCACCTGGAAATGATAGCTATGGGGGCTGGGTGAGGATTGTTTTAGCGCTTTCGTTTGCTTACAACATTTTCACCCTCATACAGTTGTACCGTCTTCTGCCATTGCTCTTTTTTTTTTTTTCGAAAAAACCTAAGTCAGTATGGTGCCCAATATACCTTGAAACTTTTATATAGGAACCTTGAGCACGCTGCTCTCCACTTCTGATTGGTTAAGGATATCTACAACAACTGAGGACTCGGTCAGACCTACTTTTACAGTAGACGATAAACGTCGTTAATCTGCTCCAAGAAAGATTTTCTTCCCAATAGCAATGTTTCTCACTCCGTTTTTGCAGCGAGGACTGCACTTTATGGGCCTATTTGTTTCTTAAGGTTAAACATGTACGAGGCTAGTGTAAAATCTCGCGGGTCAGCTCTTTAAGTTGCATTTAATGATCCTACATACGGTCTTTCTTAATAGTTATCCCTATATCCCCTCCACATCGACTCAACTGGAAAGAACAAACCAAGTCCCAGACTAAGACTTCACTCCTGTCACCTACCTCTTCCTGTAAGACATCTATCGTCTTCTTCGGTTCTTTTAACCCTCAATCCGGATTCCGGATTGGTACACGATGGTGCTAGTCACAGCGGGACGCAACCATACTGCCAATTTTCCATACCTGTTTAGGGATACAGGCGAAATACAGTGACGGTAGTTTCCTGCTAGCAGAGGCCTCTTTTCCTTGTATTCAGCGTCCCCAGCACGCTGAATACAAGGAAAAGAGGCCTCTGTTAGCAGGGAATGACGGTAGTAATTGGTTTGATCATCAATTCAGAAACATTTGGCTTCAAATATTGTCCTCTATCTGAGCTCTTTCTGTTCTCCGCACTGCAGTTTCTAGAATCCAGATTCCGGATTCCGGATTCCGGATTTAATATTTTATTTGTTGACAGTGTTTGGGGTAGTTGTTGACAACGTGTTTCGGTTGTTGATGCAAGAATTTGGTTACGTTGAGCGTGACGCCAATCGCGGCTTGACCTTGAAAGGCCAAGTTGTTGGTCGATATCGAACGCAGCTTGAAACTGCGATAATTTTTTCGTTGAAAGTAACTCAATTTATTTCTTGAGCTTGACTCAAATATCTCTTGGCCTTGAAAGGAAATTTGTTGAATGTGATAGCTTTATTTTGTTGAGCTTGTTTAAAAGATGTCTTGACCTTGAGAGAAAATCGTTGAGCTTGACTTGATTTTGTTGAGCTTGATGGAAATCCGTCTTGACCTTGATAGGAAATTTGTTGAATGTGATAACTTTATTTTGTTGAGCTTGTTTAAAAGATGTCTTGACCTTGAGAGAAAATCGTTGAGCTTGACTTGATTTTGTTGAGCTTGATCGAAATCCGTCTTGAGCTTGATAGGAAATTTGTTGAATGTGACGCCAATTTTGCTTCTTGAATTTTGCACCATTTGGCTTTCCATAGACAGGGGCGTCCAATAATTTTTATTCAACGCGTGGGATATTTTTAAGGAACACATAATGTCATATTTTCCTGTTTTTCATGACACCTTCTTACTGAGGACTAATATATGAGTGTACAAGCTTTGATTTTAAATAAACATAACGTAATTTTGACCGAGTCGAAAGCTAGCGTTTTCTGGCGTCATCACGGCGTCCTGCGTTTGCTTAGCCATAGCGTGATCACAAGAAATAGAAAATAGAAATCCAAGAAATAAAAATGTTCGCTCTTAATAGTTTTTAGAATAGTTTGCTCATGAATCGAAAATTAACTACCAATTTTATTTACGTTTTTACTTATCTTATATTCTCCGAATTTCATTTTCAGTCGTTTCCCTCCTTATCGTCAGGAAGATTCGCTATTTGTAGGGGTTCCAAAATTCCGGCCGTGGCCTAAAATTTGAGACATTTTGCGCATGGCCAAATGGTCTTTGTGACATCATTCGTGTGTATGTTAAGGTATGAAACTGGCAGAGAAGGCGAAAAAGCGTAAACCTGTAAAGTTTTGCGCAGCTTTCGGTCCCGATAGTGAAACTTGAGAGTTCTCCGACATTTTGGTTCCACAAAACTCACCAAAACAGACTGACGCACTTGACTAAGTACACACGAATGACGTCACGACTACTCACCAGACCCCAGGTTCTTGTCTCAAATTTTTCTGAAAAAGGCCCAACTTTCGCCACAATTTAAAATAGGTTTCTGCTACCGTTAAGTAAATTATTTCCCCTCAAAAGATTTCTTAAAACACCTTTTTTCATATTAGTGAACAAAAACTGGCTTTGAAATTGCGATTCATGTGCACTTTAAAGCAAGTAAGAAAAACAAACCGAAACAAGAAAGAGAACCGGCGGGAAATGATTGACGCCGAAAAAAAAACGTTGAAGGACTCCGTCTTTATGTGAGGCAGGAGAGTGTTACTGATTCTATTAACGAACATCAGCACTAACGTAGAAATTTCTCTTCACCAACCAACCGACTCGACAAGACAATTCTCGTAAACTTCAAATGATGGTACACTTTTCCTATCTCGTCCCCAGAGCTAGCTTTTCCATCCATCAACACAGCACAACATGAACTTGACCAGAAACTGAAGAGGGATTAGTTTGAGAGGTCCAGGAAGTCATTAAGCATGCCTGATTTGCAAGTTCCGGTTAATGCCATTGCCAAAGCTCAAGCTGTGTTTCCAATTAACCAACCTCCGCCAGGTGCAGTTGCTCAACCAGATGATCAATGTTCCTCAACCTGTTCCGGGGGCCGCTCAAGGTCAGGCTCCAGTTCAAGTAGAAGCTAACGAGCTTTCTTAGCTTTCAGTAGAGGCTTATAAATTTTATCTTTGTACTCCTTCGCCGCGTGTTCTTTTCCAGCTATTTGTTTTTTCATGTGTTTGGTTCGCTTTAGCTTTGCAGGCGTTTTTCACGTTTTGTATTCTTGTTTTGTTGGTAATCTCGAATTTTATATTCTGTTTGCCATGCTGTTAGGTTTGCCTTTTTATTTTTTTGGCTTTGAGTAATTTAACATGTTGTTCGAACTGCTTCAGTTTAGCCTTTGCCGTGGTATTTATTTGACCTTGGGGAGCTATTTCTAATTCTATGTTGTTCGAGAAAACCGAGAAAAGAGGAATACCTCAGAAGGTATTCCCTTTTTCCGAAAAACTGCCTCTGAATAAGTCTGTTCCATTTGATTTACCATCGGAACAATCGGTTTTTCCATGCAAAAGGAAAGCGCCGACTTGTTTTATTGGGCTTTGCGGGCTATTTCTAATTTGATATGTTATGCGCCCTACTTTTAACGGTTGTCCACGTTTTAACTGGGCTTTGCGGGCTATTTCTTATTTGATATGCCATTCGCCCTGCTTTAAACGTTTACGCGTTTTATGTGGGCTTTGCGGGATGTTTCTAATTTGATTTGTTGTTCGCCTTGCCCTGCTTTTAACGTTTGCCCTCCTTTGCGAGATATTTTAATTTGGGTATTTTGTTTTCCCTGCTTTTAACGTTTCTTCTCCTTCTATTTCAACTGGTGGGCTATCTTCTGTTTTGCTTATTTATAATTTGATGTATTTGGCTTTTGTCCTTTATTTCTTTGGACTTTCTTATTTTCTGTTTGCAATCCTTTTATGCTTGCAAAAACTATTTTGCATACGCCCTTTATATTGTTCATAAGTCGTTTTCTTATAGATTTGCATATAAAATTCAGAGTTAAGTTTTTCCTTCGCTTATTTACAGCTGCACCATTTGTTTTGTTCAAGTTGGTCTGTTTTATTCCATTAGTTTTTACCCTCTTTGTTTGTTTTTGCTTGTTTCTAGATATATGCATATGCGTGTTTCATACCTTCGTGTTTTTTATTTGCAACTTCTGTATTCAATGGTTGATGTTTTGTCCTGTTTGCTCACTGTGTTTGTTTGTTTGGTCCCCCGGCATTTTTATTTGTTATATATGTATGTATACATACACGTTGCGGTTGTTGTTTTTCTCCTGCGGCTATTCCGTATCTGTATTTGGCTCATTCTATAATTCCTTTTCCCTCGGGTGGCATTCTCAAAGGGAAACTAACGTTCCCTCTCGGACTACCGGGATTGAGTTTGCCATTCCCTGGGCCTTATTCTCCGTATTTATTTTATTTTTTCCTTTTCTCCTCTTTTCGGTTTTTCAGTTTTCAAAAATACCATCTCGATCATGACTGGGAGAAGACCCCTAATTTTGATCCTACCATAGTCTTTCCTAACTGTCCGCGTACACAGTTTCCGCTCAGGATCTGCTATAACTCTCGCATTATCTGGGTCCCAATTAACTTAAGTGATGTCCCACGTGGGTTGGAACAATAAAGCTACTGCCTTACATTACATAAAATTGGCAGAGGTTCTCCGTGGAGGCTCTCCTTCGGATTTATTATCTTCGACCGAATCAACCACTTCCATTTCCACCAGTCTGTATGAGGATCTTTGTCTCTGCGTTTCCTGAGTCTAAATTTCTGTTAAATTGTTGTTTTAGTTTGGGGTTGGTCTCTTTTTGAGGTTGGACATGTTTCTTGCGGGACTTTTGGGTATCTTCCATAGTATTTTAGGGTTATCATCAACAAGAGACTGTTGGTTCCCACTCTCAGCAAGAGGTGTAAGGGAGATTGATGAGAATACATAACTGATCGCAATGATAATAACATTTCGCTCTCACGTGTCTCTGCGCGTGACCCACATGCGTGGGTAACTTATCTTAAGGCCCGTTTAAACGGCTTCAACATTTGCTTCAACATGCGTTCAACACATTGTTGAACTAAAAGTCGGGTGCGTTTAAACAGATCGTCCAACATTGTTGAAAGTGTAAAAAATGTTGAAAGCTTGTTGAAAGCGTGTTGAATCAAATTTAAATCGGTTTAAACTTTCATTCAACATCGATTCAACTTTTCCTTTGTTTTCGAAAATGTTGACTGGTGTTGAAGCCGTTTGAACACTCCGTTCAACAATGGTAAAGCACACGCATGCTCACATCAGGCCGCAAGATCTGGACGGGCGAGTCTGATTTCTAGTTCTTAGTTCCTCCCAATCGAATTTCTCAAAGTGTTGGTTCGTCTGTTGGCGCAATGTTGGAACCGTTTGAACGGCCTCCGCACAACTTTGGTAGTGTTTGCTTCCAATATTTGCCCAACATTCGTTCAAATTTTGTTGAACGTATGTTGGTCAAATGTTGCAACCGTACGTTGAAACGGGCCTTTAATCTATGATATACCTCTCTAAAAGAGGCAACTGGATTAGCTGCTAGCTGAAACAATGCCGTCTGAACTAGCCTTTATTTAATTGGTTCAAAACGTGATGAACGGTCCACCCGTCCACCCAAAAATACTGTATGCCGACTCAAAAATCCACAATTATGCACAAAATGAATAAAAGTTTATGCAGTTAAAGGAGGCTAAAGACTAGATAATGTTAAGAAAACGGTGAAGTCTATTCTTGCACTGATTCAAGTTTTAGCTTCGACCACAGCGGATCTCGGCAGATTATCCCATTTGCGCACCATGCGAACAGGGGAAGAATACTTATAAGTGTGTTACACTTCGCTTTACTTCGAATTCTCTTACGTACAAGCGCCAGGGGCACCCAACGAGCCAAATCAACCAAAAGCTGTAGAGAGGGATTTTTAAGTACTTTGTGGTGTTTGAAGTCTGTTTAAAGAAATGTTTATTAGCTAGAAGAATTTGATATATTCGGATTCCCTAGGTGAAGATTTAATTGCCCGAAAATTTTAGGGAACAAAATCTTCGTTTGAGAAAAAGCCAGCTGAAATGAACTTTCGACGAACCTTCTAAGTAACTCTTTTCTTTCCGAAAATGCCAGCTGACGTTTTTTACTGCCAAAACCAGCAAATACAACGTTTCCGAAAACCTCAGTAGCGGGAGCCCATCACCACCATCACCTGTCAGGAGCTATGATTTCCCCATTGTGAATCTTTTAGGCCACGTTTCATTTAAGAAAATCCGAGTGCACTCTTTAATCGACGCCGAAAGCCCAAGGCGACCTACCCTCCACCGAACAGATATCTACCGAAACTTGTCGTTGGGTGCCCCTGAAGCGTTAGATGTTATACAATAAAATATTCAAAAGCACAAGGATAAAATTAATTGTACTTCATCAGTTGATTCGGTTCCTAAGAGGGTCTCCATGGCGGTCCCTTTTACGGTTGACGGTTAAAAATAAGCTGTTTTGACGGTTAAAATTGGCTTTCTTATTTGACTGTTGACGGTGAAAAGATTACTTTTCTGACGGTTGACGGTTAAAAATAAAGCCCGCCGCACACGAGAGGAAACAGCTGAGCAAAATGCCTCGCGAGGCAGTTAGTTCAGCCGTTTCCTCCCGTGTGCGGCGAGGTTTTTGTGAGATTTTCGCCTCGCGAGGCCGTGAGGAAAATATCAAACATGTTTGATATTGATCTCACGGCCTCGCGAGGCGAATTTCTCACAAATTTCGCCGCACACAAGCTGTTTGAAGGTTAAAATTGGCTTGCTCGTTTGACGGTTGACAGTGAAAAGATTACTTTTCTGACGGTTGACGGTTAAAAATAAGCTGTTAATACGTTTTGATGGTTAAAATTGGCTTGCTTATTTGACGGTTGACGGTTAAATGTTTGGCAATTTGACGCTTGTTAATTATCCCACTGAGACCCTCTCCTTACGTAATTTTTTTCAAAAACAGCCTGAGGAAGACAACTGTAGCACTCGTTAATATAATAATATAATTTTACGTTTTTTTTAAATCTTTCAGTGGTAACCAACTATTAAAAGGATCTGTGTGGCTTAAATTTGTTTCTATACCAATTGTTGCTTGCACTGAATATCTTAAGTGCAGCTGTGTCTACTCACCAAGGAAACTGGCCGGTGAATTTTAAGTTTAAGTGGTTTCCTCTAAGAAAAGGTTTCACTCAATCTTCGGCGTGAACCAATATGGTACTGAGACGTATAAAGCTAGACTGGGCTGTGAAAGTATTGTGCGTAATTGTAACCTTATGTGTAGGTTATCATTTGTTAGGCTTCACAGCTCGGCCACATGTCGGCCATACAAACATGAAGACAAACGAACTAAAGCCCCGGACTAAAGCTGGACGCCATTTGGATACGAACAAGAAGGCGTTGCTCGCCAGTCAAACGAAGAACTTTGAGCCATTCTCGACTAAAACGCGAAGAAATCTTGTCATAGCGTCGCACGGTCGCTCAGGATCTTCGCTCATGGGAGATATTTTCAACCATCACCCTTCAGTGTTCTATATGTATGAACCGTTGGCTCCACAACGAGTCCTAGCAAATTCAGCTTTTAGAAACCCGTCTTATAGCGGCCTCGTGGAACAGTTTCTAACCGGTGTTTTTCGCTGCAAATTCGACCACCCAAAAATATTAGGTGATATAGGGAGATACTACCGTCGACGAGATCATACTCGCATCAGCCAAGCTATGTCATCGCCACCTTTGTGTCCCTACAAAAGGACAGATCCAAGATGGGACTCAAAAATTTGCCCTCCCATCACAAGTGAGTCCCTGGAAAGTGCTTGTAAGGATAACTATAATTTAACTGTCATAAAAGTTCTCTTGTCTCGTATTCCTGAGAACAGCATCAAAACTGTTCTAAATACGTACAATCGCATGGCTGATGTCGACTGCAAAGTTGTCTTTCTGGTCAGGGACCCTCGAGCTGTCATCTCTTCGTCACGTCTAATGGGCTTCTACAAAGAGCTGGATGATAAACAAGGCACAAGAATCTACAGTAACAAGGAATGTAAGCAAACAGAGAATAACTTAGAGTTTGTCAGAAGACTTCCAGACTCTTTACGCGACAGAATCAAGCTTCAGAGATTCGAAGACCTTGCAATGAACCTGCTAAAAGAACTTTCAGGTCTTTTCGAATTCGCTGGGTTACCTGTGCTAGAGAACGTCCGCCTTTGGTTGAATACAACCACGCATCTAAGTAGAAAAGACTGTAATCCCGCGATTGATGGGAAACCTGTGACTTGTACTAAGGATGATGCATGGTCCGCGGCAAATCGCTGGAGATGGAGGGTGCATCCAAACGAGATTGACATCATTGAGTATTATTGTGGAAACGTTATGCGTCTGTTGGGTTACCGACCTGTGAATCGATCACATGAAGTGCTGGCTAACGTGAAGATCCCACTCTTTAGCGACGAATATGAAGCGAAACAATGGTTTTTGCATTAATTGAACGGGGTCTAGAAAAAGTAAGATTAGATATTTTGTA
>JAEMWC010001869.1:0-60000 GCA_016490735.1 Pachyseris speciosa | reverse complement strand
ATGGCTGTCACTGTAACAGGTTTTGGAAAAGGTGACATGTTAAAGCCATTAATCATGAACTTTGAAGGATAAACAACTGACAAAGAAGTTAACATTCTGGAAAATTTTTAATGATGGTTAATATATCCTTAAAAACTGTGCTAGGATTAGCACTTATAACAAAACTTAACTGTTACAACTGAAAGATTTCAGTTTACACATATGGAATCTAATTTACTGTAGCTGCTCCTTATATTTTGTGCAAAGGACTGCGGAGAACCAAAACTAAGCTTGGGTGAGACTACCAAATTAAAACTCCTGTGTTTAGCAGATTATGATTATATCACTGATAAAAAATGAACAAACTACACGATAACAGTATATGTGTATCAAAGTCAAGGATAAACATGTGCATTCAAGTGTACAATGCACAATTTATAACACTTAAAAATGTTTCATACTTCATAACAAAAATGATGAAATCGATTACACCTGATGTATCCAGCTGAAACATTTTCTAGTAATTGTTAAAAGTTTGTTATCATAGGCCAGGGGGAAAACTGCTTGGTAGGTAAACATGACTGTGACAGAAAGAAAAAAATGGTTTCATGTACATGTACTGTATGTATACGTTCTGTTGTTGAAATGTAGTACATGTATCCTCATGACATTGATTTCTTTCATGTCAAAAATGAATTCATTACACAGTAATCACATGTATTGCTGTATTCATTATTTATTTCCAACTGAATTCCCTTGCAGCCTTCCACAGAAGGTCTGTGATTATGATCTTAGACTAGGCCAAAACCGACACAGTCCTTTAGTGCTGATGTCAATATCTCTGACATTTCACATAAGTTGTTGATGTGAATTGGAAGTTTCATGCTCATATCACATGTTGAGGCAGTGGGCCGGCACCTACAGTTGTTAGGGCATCCATGGACAAATGAAATGTTGAACTGCTGTTGGAAACCTAATAGTGGTTCGGTTTTTGTTCCAGATATCCACTTTAAAAGGCCTGAAATGGTAACATCTCCTACAGAGGAAATAGACCATAAAATATTATGTCAGCCATGAGTAATTGAACCTTGAAACTAAATACCATGACAACCAATAAGGAGTTCATGTTTTTCACAGCCATTGGAGATTATTCAACCAAGTTCCAGTATAACCTTATTTGTATCAGTGCTTGTATTTTATTCCCTTGACAGTAGTCATTTGTAAGAGCTCTGAGAAATTTAGATCACTTCCGCATTATTCCCAGTTCAATGTTTGGTGGTTTCATTTTCCCTGACCTGCAGTAAAATTCTGTGACTTCCTGACCTAGAGGAACTTTTTTCCCCAGACCATTTCCTGACCTGTGACAACCCTGAAAAGTTTGCCTTTACTTTAGTGTGTCATTCCAAGTATCTTGATCAGATAATAATAACTAACATAACAATAATAAATTATATAGTCTATCAGAAAGTAACCTTCTCCATGATCGACAGCTTGCAGAAAGTCACAAAAAATCTTGTAGACATCAATTTCTTTTTCTTTTTCCCTTTGTCCAACACTAAAGTTGGCCACCAACTGGTCCAAAAAGTCATCTGCTGTAATATCCTCTGAAGAACCTTTTTTGTGGAAAACCTTTTCCCACAGTTGAGGATGTTCTCTCATGGAATCTAATACACCGCAACTGCTAAGCCCCTCCTCCAATTGCATTAGCTGTGGCATGATGGTTCCTAACTGGCTTTTGATACAAATTGACCTCATCAGAGAGAAAACAGAAAACAAACATAATTACATTCAAAGCATATTAGATGCTCAACATAGAGAACTACTGAGGACAAGAATTAAATTATTTTGACTGCAGTTAGTTTATAGCATTCAGAGAATAAGAAAATGATAAGCCTAAAAAAATGAGCAAAACTGTGCATTCAGACACATATGGCATGCTTATAGGCTACATAAAGGTTTATAAATTTAGGCACTCACTGGATTAAGTTTTTAGATGAGACCAGTGTTTCCTTTTGTGGAACTCCTTTATAACCAATCTCCTCAAGTACTTGTAGAACATCATCTTGAAGAAGCACTTGATGTAATTGGTCTTCATCCTGAACTGACTGGATCTTAATAAACCATAACCATTTTGAGAAAGTGAGAGTTTAACAGAAATGTCAGTACATGCAAGGTTGACAACTGAGATTTCAATACCTACGTGTTAGCCTAACATTTTTGTTAATAGTAATTTCTCACATTCATTAACCATTAAAAAACCAGGAAGAAATCAGAATATGGGTGACAATGCATCATTATCCTTAGTGTAATTTTTATTTCCTTTGCACATTATTCTTGTGTACCTTTGGTAATATTTACATTGAGTATGATGCAAAGGAGAAAGAAAATAATAATACTAAGCTAAGCATAAAACTGAACCTCAACATAATGATTATTTTAGCCTCATCCAAAGGCTACTCTGGTGTCCTGTGGTTTTAAACAGGAAGAGAGGAATCTGGGAAAAAAGACAGAGACTGGGAATGGATGAAAAGAAAAACCCAGTTCCCCTTTGTCGAATCCCCAGTTTACCTTCCAAAGCCATAGAAGCAGAGGAGGCTATAAATATTGATTGAAGTCAAAACATGGCCTCACGTTATAAGATAAACAAGCATTACCGGCACCTTTATTTACCTTCATTGCTACTGCCTTATAATTTCCTTCATTATCCTCTGGTGCCAGAGACCCGTTACTGAGGTAAGCAAATACACTAGGGTTTAAAAATGCTGGCGCAGGACCACCCTGCAGCATGGACATAACCATCAGTTCTCCAGCAAAAAGGTAGTCCCTGTTATTTAGTGCTACCATGGAATCAGTTGGTTTGCCCATCAGGAATAGCTTTCTTTCAACATCCTCCAAGACCTCTTTATAAAGTGCACAAGAAAGAGTACCATAAAATTATGAGCTTCTGACTGCCAAATTTAAAGTATCCAACGGGTAAAAGATAAATGATAAATACATTTTCCAACTTTTAACCCGCAGAGGAAACTGTTTTTTAAATGTTTATCATGTTTTATCCTGGCTGTGGCTGTATTTTTTTTTATTAAAGGTAATGTTAGAACTGGTGTGAATTAAAAAAATAACTTTTCCAATCAAATGCAGAAAGCCAAATGATTGACTGAGGAAATATTTGTGTAACATGCAGAATGTGAAAAAAAAGAATGCTTATAAACGGTACATGTAGTCAACTTGTAAAAACAGACAGGAATGCTTGTCATCTCGCTTAGAAATGTAAATGTCAGATGTTTGGTCTCACTTAGGGCGTTCTGGGCAAAACACTAAAATTTTAAGGTCTCATTTAGCCTTGCACATGAAGAAATACATGTAGAGCACCCATTTCACGTTTAGTGGGTACATTGGCTATAGATTTTTGAAAAAAATGAAGGTCAACAAGTCAGTCATGCAATGTTTTCATTTAAAAGAAGAATCCATGAGGGATTAAAAACTAAATTTCCTCATCATATCTCTAATCTAAAAAAAACTATAACACTTTCTTTACTCATGTAGTGTGATATTTTTTATCGTTAAAATAAGGACGATGACACATTATTATCGTCAATTCCAATAATTACTCACATATCAATTTTATGAACTAACAAGAGCAAATTGGTCTATGCTATCATGATGGTAACATGGTGGTCATCAAGTCAGGTAGGTACATCGCTAATATGATCATTCATTCAATCAATCAATCAATCAATTGATGATTCATTCATTCAGTCATTCATTCATTCATTCATACATTCATAATTTAGACAAAACTATTGGCATACCTGAGAAAAACTCCCTCCTTGGTCCCCCATCATCAATGGCAGGCTCCCCGATGAAGATAATCTTGACGTGATCTGCAGCTCCTATAATCCCTTTCTGACGTGCTTCTTTCAAATCACTCCAAATAAGTTTCCTTCTTATGTTGAGTCTGCGTGGTTTTCCATCAGACATATTCTTTATTAACGCCTGCACCACTTCTTTTATGGACACTGTTTCATTCACCTCAGGGACAGTTAAGGATTCTTCAACTGTAAATGATTCGCCACCATTTGCAACACTGTCTTCTACCTCTTCTAATTCTTCAACATCACCCACCCATACATCACAACAGAGATCTGCATGATCTGCTATTTCAGCGATAGGGAATGAAAGAGAGCAAGTGGGACATTCTATTAGACTGTTACTACTACAAACGAAACTTTCTGAACTTTGATCTGCGACTTGGGTGTTCAAGCCTTCACCACCAGCTGGGAGACACATGGTTCTTTCAACACTTGTGATGATTGGCTGCAAATCTCTGTTACGAGGACTGTCCTTGTCAACATCTATTCGTTTATCATCCTGTTCTTTCGCTACGGTTTCCACCTCTTCGTCGTCAAAGTCACTTTCGTCCAAGTTCGATGGTAACTCTGCAAAAAGCCAGTCGTTTTTCTTCGCAATAAAGAGAGTGACTCGCTGGTATGATTTACCAATGTCATCTCGGTATTTCTCCAGTACAAATTCCTCGGTAGTTCCGGGTAGATACGTTACTTTGCTCTGATCTGGGTAGAGCAGCACGTATTCCAAGCCTTCGTGAATCTTCTTGTCGTGGTTGGCGTGCTTTTTTACGCTTTTTTCTAAAATAATCTCTGCCTTGGCCGTCGACTTCACTTTTACTGGTAGAGTCTTACCTCGGCAACGTTTCAGATTACCAGACTTCTCTAGTTTCATAAATCCAACATTTATGCTTACTTCGGTCTCCTTCGCCTTAGCTTTTGATGACTTCCCCACTATACTTTCCTTGAGTCTCTTTTTAGGCTGAAATCTTGCGGATCTTTCGATTTCTTTCCGTTTTTTGAACTCTTCGAATCCTACAGTCTGAAAGGACGATTTAGTATCTGGATTGAGAAGAACTTCTCCGCAACTTGAACAATATTTTGCGTTTTCCACAGCTTTAGTGCCACAACTCGTACAATACATGGCGGCAGTCGAATGAAAAAAATGGCGCGAAACTTTGGCCGCTACGCCGTCGACCCCAACTAAGAACCCAGGTCCCGCTCTGCCTCGTTACTTGGGTTTACTGTTTTTTATTTTTTATTTGCGTTTTGCTTTTTTATTTGTGTTTTACTTTTTTATTTGCGTTTTACTTTTTTATTTGCGTTTTACTTTTTTATTTGTGTTTTGCATTTTTATTTGCGTTTTGCTTTTTTATTTGCGTTTTTACTTTTTTATTTGTGTTTTACTTTTTTATTTGCGTTTTTAACTTTACTTTTCACTTTTTTTTTTTTTTTTTTAATTTGTGTTTTCTTTTTTTAAAATGTGTTTTCTTTTTTTTTTTTTTTAATGTGTGTTTTCTTTTTTTAATTTGTGTTTTCTTTTTTTTATGTGTGTTTTCTTTTTTTAATTTGTGTTTTCTTTTTTTAATTTGTGTTTTCTTTTTTTAATTTGTGTTTTCTTTTTTTAATTTGTGTTTTCTTTTTTATTTGTGTTTGACCCTTCTGGGCCACCTACAAAGATGTGGATCGCGACGTTTCGACAGCTATCTGCTGGTCTTCATCAGGCGATGGTGTCGACTGGTTGCGTGTGAGAATAAGAAGCACCGTGGCTGGTGGTGATTGGTGCGTTTCGATCCTCGTTTAGGCTGTTGTTGATTGGAGAATTTCGATCCTTGTCGTTCAGACTAGAAATTGTTCCCTCAGCGGTTCGCTTTGATACTGATCGGCTGTTGTGTTGTCTGATCGTGGGCATCCACGTTTAGTGGTTGTTCGTCCCTTGGTTTTCGTAAGATTTTTTACAAACGAAAACGGATAACCGTTGGAAACAAGGACCGATGAGAGGTGTTTCCTTTCATGAGAGCTAACTGGTGTTTTTGTTATGAGGTGTTTAGATCGATCGTACAGGCACTTGACAATACCGCGTTTTACTGATTGCGGGTGGTGTGAATCATACGCTAGGTACTGGTCAGTGTGTGTAGGCTTTCTGTAAACACTGGTAGAGAGGTATCCATTCGTGGTTGGCCATTGGTGTGTTGGCCAGCAGAAAAAGGTCGTGCCAGTTTAGTGCTAGATAAGAACACTTATCATGATAAGATGAAAGCACTGATTGAGACTGGTCCATACCGACTTCTTAAGAAGGACCCATCGGACCGCTTAAGCCGAGAGTTGACTGAAAAACTTCTGAGCCTGAAGCGAGGTGGACACCTGACAGATTCTGTGTATAACAAGATCAGGCCCAAGCATAAGCAACCACCTAGAATTTATGGCCTTCCCAAGATACACAAGGCCAACACACCCCTGAGACCTATAGTCTCTTGTCTGAACACCTTTGCTTATGATCTGTCTTCCTACTTAGCCGATGTATTATCTCCCCTAACAGGGAACTCAGAGTACACAGTTGACAACTCAGCTCAGTTTTGTGCCCATTGTGAACGGTGAAAGGGTACTAGAAAACGAGATCATGGTGTCTTTCGACGTAGTGTCTCTGTTCACGAACATTCCAATTGAAGGAGCAGTACAGACTGCACTGCGAAAACTAGAAGCTGACCCGTGCCTTGCCAACCGCACGACTCTAACACCTACGCAGATTGCAGACCTCTTGAGTTTCGTTCTTAGATCCACATACTTCCAGTATGATGGACTGATTTACGAACAGCAAGAATGAACAGCCATGGGTAGCCCGGTATCCGCAGTGATAGCTAACCTCTACATGGAGGGTTTTGAGGAGCAAGCTTTGACATCAACGCCCTGACACCTAAGATCTGGAAACGCTATGTGGATGACACCTTTACCATCTTAAATCGTAACAAAGTTGACTCGTTCTTACAACACCTCAATAGTCAACAGCCGACGATCCGTTTCACAATGGAAACTGAGAATGAAAACTCAATTCCCTTCCTTGATACGTTGATCATCAAGGATTCGAATGGATACCTCTCTACCAGTGTTTACAGAAAGCCTACACACACTGACCAGTACCTAGCGTATGATTCACACCACTCACAATCTGTAAAACGCGGTATTGTCAAGTGCCTGTACGATCGATCTAAACACCTCATAACAAAACCATCAGTTATCTCTCATGAAAAGAAACACCTCTCATCGGTCCTTGTTTCCAACGGTTATCCGGAACAACCACTAAAGAACCTGAACCCGGAATTAAATCTACTGTGGTTCTGCCATACGTCAAAGGCACATCGGAGGCTCTTCGCCGTTGCCTACAACAACAAGGCATACGGACTGTTTTCAGATCTGACACAACTCTTAGATCACACCTAGTGCGACCTAAGGACATTGTCGATCCAGTAAACAAGACGGAGTAGTCTACAAGATTCCCTGCGGATGTGGTAAGGTTTATATTGGAGAGACGGGAAGATCTATGCATGAACGGATTAAGGAACACGATAGAGACATACGGCTTGCTCGAACCCAATCCTCCACCGTTTCAGAACATAGCAACGCGACCGGACATTATCCGCTCTGGGACGAAGTTAAATTTATTGACCGAGACCCACATTGGTACACCCGTAGTGTTAAAGAGGCTATTCACATAAGACTTCACCCTAACAACATTAACAGGGACAGTGGAATTGAAATTCCTGAAGACAACACAACAGCCGATCAGTACCAAAGCGAACCGCTGAGGGAACAATTTCTAGTCTGAACGACAAGGATCGAAATCCTCCAATCAACAAAAGCCTAAACGAGGATCGAAACGCACCAATCACCACCAGCCACGGTGCTTCTTATTCTCACACGCAACCAGTCGACACCATCGCCTGATGAAGACCAGCAGTATAGCTGTCGAAACGTCGCGATCCACATCTTTGTGACTCAATCGTGAGACAAAAGATTAACTCAGCTATCATCTGTAACGCTCGAAACGTCAGCTAATCGAATCCCTGTACGGTGGTCAATTTACATTATCAACTCCGTTGATAAACCAAATTTTCGTGTTTCACTCCCCCACCGACGCAGCACCACAGTTTCTTTAGAAACTAATCCCCTTTGACGAACACCTTTCATAATATTTCTTGTATTTATTGAACGGCTTAAAAAACTTTACTGTAATTCTATCCATTCTTACACTAAAATTTAGATTTTGGGTTACTTACATACTAGAAAATTGGATGTAAAATTTAGCCGTATCTAAGACACAAGTTCTCTTGTATTTCCTTCATGAATTATGAATGATTTTTTAAACGCTTTTGCTCCACTTTCGTAGTCTACACGCATTGCGGACCTTTTTTAATCTGTCTTTTATCCTGGTATTTCCATAAGCGTGATCAGGAAATTCACATCACTGAACCCTTTAAAAACAATTGACACCATTTCATTCTTCGCTTAAAAAGCCGGAATTTCTGCTGTTTGGTAAACATTAAAAAGCATGCAGTCTCGGAAGATCTTTCCGGGCGTGTTTCCGGAAAATGTTCAATATTTGACGTCAGAGATCGGCTTAGTCTCACGCGGCTCGTGTCTTCCTGACGCCACTGCTATATTTGGATCGGAGTTAAAAAAATTCTTTTAAGCTAGGAGGACGAAACGTCTTGAGAAAAGGCCAATTTTTACCGTTTTAGAAGACAAGCAGGTGTTCCGACGTTCAAATTTTCAACGGAAATGCTGTTTATTGGATTTTAGACTAGTTGTGAGTGAGAAAAGAACGGTCTTGAAACGATTTCATGGAAATCCGCTCGGACACGAGCCTGCTGTTGCTATTAATTGTTCTTTCCGTGACTACTGGATCTTGTTTCGCCCAGCAGCCAGAATCAGGTTAGTATCTTTATTAAGTTCCTGCCTTCTCGGAGTAGATCTCGGAGAGCATTTCTGCGAAAGTCTCCTTCATGAATCTTGCCTTGGGCAAAGTAAAAGAACGCAGAACGTGCGGCCAGTGACAACTCTTGAACCTGTTTTGTCATCGACAAATAAGTCTCAAAGCTACCCAAATGCGTCAGGTACTGTAGCTCAGCGAAGTGTTTCACGTAGGAACCGTTTCACGGCTTGCTTAATTATACATTTGCATGTTTAACCTTGCTGCTCAAATTTAATAAAATGTTATCTATTTGGGATTTTCTTTTGTTAAGCAAATTGAAGTTGGCCGTGTTGTTTACGTTTTTCCATTTTCCCGAGGTCACGTACGTCTTGCCATGAGGGTACAAATTTCTTTTCAATTGCAACCACATGGTAAAAGTGAACAAAGATCGTCAGTAAAAAGTGACAAAGGCTTTTTAGTTTATAACACAAACCAAGATTTTATCAGTTTTCACTCCTGAAAACCCAAAACCACTCGAGTCATAAAGTTTAAGTTGATTTGAAGTCTTAGGGCCGTTCACACTTGACAGTTAGATCGGTCTCGAAACGATCTAACCGGTAAGCGTGCTAAATTTGAACACTGATCCGAGGCCGATCCAAATTAGATCTAATCTAGATCGATGTCGAATCTAGCTGAATGAGAACACTGAAGTGTACTGAGATCACAGCTTTGTGACCTGGCATTTGTACTCGACCGCCATTTTGAACTGTAAGTATAGAGCATTCTGGCTTGAAAACATGTCAAAGAGAGGAGAAACGTGGACTGATAAAGAGGTAAGGGCCTTGATATCAATCTGGAGCAGAGAAGAAATAATGGAGATGCTGACTAATACCCATAAAAATGCCGATATCTACAATAAGATGAGCACAGAAATGTCAGTGTTGGGTTATCAGCGAGATTATCTTCAGTGCAGAACCAAGGTGAAACATCTAAAAGCTGAATACAAAAAGTACAAAGATGCACTTGGACGCTCTGGAGCTGACAGAGGAAAGTCACCAAAGTATTTTGACGAGATGGATATCTTTCTTGGTGATCAACCGGAGGCTACAGGAGTTTCTCATGCCATCGATAATCATCATCCAACAAAGGAGTTACATCCAAGAAAGGACATGAAAAGGAAGGTTGGAATCAATGAAAAATAATTATTATTTTTCTTTTTGGAATGTAGACCTTTTTGATTTTGTTAACTAAGCAAATTATTCGAAAAGAAGCAAGTACTTGGTCCCTTAGTTACTTTTGCAAAATTTTCAAGTAATTGTTTCTATTTAATTTTACATATGCCTATCTGGTGGTTTGTAAGGCACACTGGCATTCGTCTGTGAATTAGATTTTGTAAAAGATGGTCTTCATGACTTTTCTTTCAACAACAATCACAATGCATTCTTAGGGGAATGGATGCTCGGTATAAATCTATTTATTTCAAGCCTTGCATATCTATTTACCTTAGCCAGCTTCCGCATAGCCCCATACATCAATTATACATGCATTTTGTGACTCAAAATCTGTTTGATTTTGAACAGAGTTAGTATGACAGTGATGTATGTATAATTCATGTATGGGGTGGTGCGCAAATCTTTCCGAGACTTGAAGGCTGGCAGTTCGAGCATTTTCCCTTTGTCCCAAGAAGGGCTCAAATGCAGGGCTCAAACGAAGGGCTAAACGTTCACACAGGGGATCGTAAATGACTTATGCTGGCTTACAATAACAGCTGAAACAAATAATAACCGCACTAACATTGATGTTTGTTTCTGCATTTAGAAATGGTTGCAAAATACGGTGAGGGTAAAATCCAAGAGAAAATATGCCCAAATTGTGAGTACAAAAGTGAAATTCAGACAGCAGGAGTTCACCTATTGGGCAATGGTTGTATCAAAGTATAAAGCGACGATGATGAATTTCAGTGTCCTCTGTGTGGCTTTACTGAAGAAGGTTAGCAATCAGTTCACAATAAGACACTGAGATTTTGAGATGGCTATAGTTAATGAGATGGAAACCTTATTAGAAGGAGGTAGATTTTACCTTCAAAACTCTGGTTTGGTGCCTAATACAAAATGTGTTTCCTACCTCTGTCAATGTAATGCAATACTAAAATTACTCTTGTATTCTTGTTGGTCAAGAAGACCTTATACCTAAATAGACCCTACCTACCCCTGCCTTTTTTAAGCCACCTGTAAAGTTGAAACTCCTTGTAAAAATAACAAACATTTTAAAGCAACCAGAAGCAATGTAGTGTGTAAGGAACAAGAATTCTCGCCTAAGCTGTAAACTGAAATGACACTGAAATAGTCTGTTACGATGATAACAATAATCATTATCATGTTAATAAATCCACATGATACAAAACCTAAGCATAAATAAATTCATGTTTATGTTAAAACAGATGAGGATGATCCACAGGGAGGGCCCTCGGCGCAAGACCAGCTGCCAGAAAAGAGGAACAAGGATGCAAAAAATTGTACAGAGGGAAGGGAAAAAGGCAAATAACCAACAAAAATGAAAATTATCTAAACAGGCTGGGTATGAAAACGTTCCTGCTGATTTTACAAGCTACCAAAAAGAGGTAGATGATAAATTTCTTAAATTGATTGAACAACAAAGTAAACAAGAGGTTGATCTCAGAAAGCTGGAGCTTCAAGCATACACAGATTCAATGGCTCTATTGGCCAGGGCTATTGCTGGTCAGAATACAGCCCATACTCAGCAGTTCATTTATGATCAAGACACCAACCAAACCCTGTTCAGGTTGTGAAAAAAGAATGTGAAGCTTTCTCAAATGCTTGTTGAAAAGTTGTGTTAAGGATTTTTTCAGAAAGATTTTACATACTTCACAGCAGTTAAATTTGTACAATGTTTTAAACATTCAGGTTGGGTGACAGTCAATACAGGAACAGTCCTTGACCCTGTGAACCTTCCTTCTCAGTTACAATGTTCTCATAGGTCATTAATTTTAAGGATCAAAAGCTGTTTAAAGAAGGTTTTCTATATGGAATGACATTCTTTAGAGCAGTTACACTTGTTCATTTATTAAAACAGTTAAAGCTTGTCTAATTTCTTGTGCTGTTGTGTCTGCTTGGGTTGCAGTACTGGCAATGCTTTCATTATCATGGTCATCATTTACATGTATCTCACATTCCTCCTGAAAATCATCCCCTCTTGTCTCAGAAATGTTATGCAAAACACAACATGCAGCAATCTTAACAGGCAAATATTTTAATCTAGTATCATTTCTCTTAAGGAGGCAGCGAAAACGACCCTTTAAATGCCCTAAGGCTCCCTCCACCACCATTCTGGCACTGCTCAGAACTGAATTGAAGTGTTGTTGTTCCATTGTCAACTCGCCACTGTCTTGAAATCCCTTCACTAACCATGGTAACAAGGGATAAGCAGCATCCCCAATGATCACCAGGGGAACATCAGATCCATGAATGCTCTCAGTCCACTAAACAGAACAGAATTGTGATCATATTTCATCAACTTAGGAAGTTGAAACAGTTACTCTCAATTAAATAGGGAAAAACTCATTACTAAAAAACTGAAATAAATTTTATAACTTCCATGAATGACTCACACTTGATTATCAGATATTATGTAGTGAACTATTACTTTACTATCTGGCACTCACATGCAGAAAGAGGTCTCCCTGTTGACCCCTCAAATACAAGCCTGAATTGCTGAAGATATGTGCATCATGCACCCTTCCTGGCCATTTGATGTACACGTTGTTGAACCTATAACATGAGAATAACACTAAATGATGATGTCAAGGACCTTAGTTCCCCTGCTCACTTGTATTTGTGTTACTGAGTCTGAAAAAAAAGGCACTGTGGCCTTATTTTTAAACCAATTGACATCTCACCTGTACTTATGGTCCGCAACGACCTGCATCACAGGGGAATAAAAACCTTTGCGATTATAGTAATCAGCTGGACATTGGTTTGGGGCAACAATAGGTATGTGAGTTCCATCAATAGCTCCTGCGCACTGAGGGAAACGCCACTTTGTCTTGAAGCCTTCTATAACTGTCTTTAAGTCATCTCCAGTGGGCCATTTGATTGTACCCAGCAAAAGCACATCTACAATAGCCTGGCAGACTTCGTTCACTACTTGACAGACAGTACTTTTCCCAACATCAAATCTCCAACCAAGGGAATGCAGATCTTCTCCAGTGGCAAGATGCCAAAGACAGATGGCTATACGCTTTTCAACAGTTATTGCTTTCCTAAATCTTGTATCTTTCCTCTTCAGAGTGTCGTGTAACTCATAACAAATAAAGAGAAAGGACTGTCTTGAGATTCGAAAGTTTTCGAGCCAAAGTGTATCATCTTTCCACTGGCTTACTGTTTCTTCCCAAAACAGACTTTTCCCTCTACTTGGCTCAATCCAGAATCACCTTTGTCGTGCTCGATCTCTCAAACATTTGCCGATAAACAACATAAACAGCGAGATTCTCCTCTGTCTTCGTTGAAGGTAGCATCGAATTAGTGCATGAAGTTTTCCTGCTACCATTTGTTTTTTAAACCTTTGCCTTAAGTCCGTCGTTGTAATTCCTGCTAACTCCGCCATCTTTAATTACTGCAACTAAAGCCCAGTCCCTCAAGAACACTTGTGATTTGTCCATTTAGCCGTACAAAGTATGAACACCCAAGCAAAGTGGCTTCGGATCAGTTTCGGATCGATCTAAACTAATTTGATCCTAAAACGAGCTAAATGTGAACGGCCCCTTAAAGTTTAATAACTGATCCAAGCTTTTGCTTCATTCTTCTGCATTTATCTACCGCTTGAGTGGGGATTTATTGCGTGTTCTAGCCTTGGTGAATTGACCAGATACAGTATTTATTACTGAACATGTATTTAGTTAACTTTTCGTCTCTTGTTAAATTGGTTTGCTACAGTACATTAGCTACAGGTGTACATGCATTTGAAACAAAAAATAAAGGATAGTTAAACCAACGGAAAAGTCATCTTGACAGTAATATTTCAGAGGTGTGCAAAACTAATTCCTCCGTTGGCAGAGAGTGTGACATGTGGTTTCCAAATACCGTCTTCTGTCAGTCATCATCATGGCAGATGTCTGATATTAAGGCTGATTTAGATGCTTGAACTGTCACATGCCAGATAAAATCATATATTCTTTTTTAATCCAAGCTTTATGAACTGGTCACTGTGCGAGATATGCTGTCAGCTATTTTGCAGCACAATTGATCAATTTAATGGCAATACATCATTGCTAAATTATGATCAGTTCCAGGTGAATTGTGGGTAGATCCAGTCCTTTGTGGGGGCAAACGGCAATTTTAGGGCATAATTTGAAATTGTAATTTTGACGGTTTGCCCTGACAAAGGACTGGATCTATCCACAATTCACCAGGAAATGATCATTAGCAAAATGGTGTATTGTAAAAAGAAAACAGAGTGATTTGCATGATTATTCAAAAGCATGGATGCCAACTCTCCCACATTTGGTGGGAGACTTATGCTTTTTTGCCTTGTTTCCTGCTCTCCCGTTTTGATACATAAATCTCCCGCTTTTTACATATCCTGTCATGGATTGTTACCCCACTGCACTGTCAAACAATTGCGAGAACCGATATCTGTAAGTCAACCAGAACAACTTAAATAAAAGTCGACTCATAAAATTGTCTCCTGCTTTTCAAAGTTTTGGAGTTGGCATCTAGATGCATGCATGACATTAAAGTCACCCTGCTAATGATTGCAACTGTATGACAATTATTATTAATATATAATTTTGTCTGGGAAAAAAAAATAGGAAAGCGTATAGATTAGCAAAAGAAAACAAAAGGAAAGTTGAGATTAAAATGGAGATGGAAGTGGAAATTTAGGTTGATGAACTTACAAAATGGAGCTTTTTCCACATAAAATTGGTCTAAAATTAGCCCAAAATTGTCCAAAGAGATTCCTTGGTTTGCATCTGAGCTGAGAAAAGTAATAAACTGATCTTGATCCCCCAGGTCAGTACTCTCTGACCTCTCTACCTGAAAATAGAAGATGTTACCTCACAATTACAATTTTTTTAAAATTTTTCTTTTTTCAACAGAGAGTCATGCTGCAGTTAAACCAGAGTTTATTACTGAGCCAGACAATGTTTCCGTTCTGCCAGATTCTGAGGCAGCTTTGTTCTGTGAGGCAAAATTTGTCTCCAAGTTAAACTTCAATTGTACAGGGGGACTTGTTCCAAAACAAGTACTTTATTATCAAGTTAACCACAGTGACATTACAGTGCTTATGGCAGATGTTTTCCCTACAATGCTCAAGTCGAGTTCTGTTGATGGCATGGTGTCCTGTGTTTGTGTAGCTACTGGTTACAGAGGCCTGGTTCGAAAGAGTAGAACTGCATTGATTATGTTAGCTTGTAAGTTCTTTAAAGGTTTCCTAATCTTAATAAGATAACGTTTTGCAATCTGTCGAAATAAAAAAAATCTAGTTAAAACGAGAGTGACATTCATGAAAAGCCCCCATGGGGAGTGCTAATTATAGTCTGTACTGTGCTGTACACTACACTGATATAATCATAATCATAATCATAATCATAATCATAATCATAATCATAATCATAATCATTATCATCATCATTATCATCATCATCATCACTTTTTTAAAGTCTCAAATCTTTCTAGCTGAACACAGATGCTTTACTAATTGGGGAGACTAAATAAAATCAATGCTAATCAAGTAGAGTCAAAATCAAATCAAATGTTGGCTTTTGGGGAGAGGGGAAAACTGGAGTACCCGGTGAAAAACCTCTCAGAGCAGAGTAATGAGAACCAACAAACTCAGCCCACTTATGACGCAGAGTCTGAGAATCAAACCTGGGACACATTAGTGGAAGGCAAGTGCTCTCACCACTGCACCAACCGTGCTCCCTTTGACTTTTTCATAGTTCTGTTATGATTCTTAACTGAGTGTGAAAACGTATAATCATGTAAAAAATAGTACTACAGTGTATGCCTTCAATTTTCACTCTTATGGTTCAGCCTTAAGTTTAAAGAAAACTTGAAACTTGTGATTTACATCATGAAAGGTGATGTGTGATTTATTTTAAAAATAAACAACTTTAAAAAGTGGAGCTTTTGTTATATTTATGAAATGAAATTACAGTAATTTTATTTCAGATCTGAACCAAGACTTTGTAATTTCATCATTAAAAGAAAGAGTGTCCAAAGGATCTTTGGTGACTTTGAGATGCCAGCCTCCCACGGGTGTACCAAGCCCAACTGTTTCTTGGCAGAAAGATGGTTTTCCTGTGGACACTCTTAGGGATAGAAGAGTTGAGGTCACCAACCAAGCTAACTTGTCGGTAGTTCTTATAAGGAAGGCACAGACGTCAGATGCTGGGGAATATGTTTGCATAGCATCAAATCTTGCAGGAACACGAAAAAGTGCTACAATCAAGCTAAATGTCTATGGTAAGTTTATTTATATATTTATAAGAAAACTGTGACATGTTTCCTTTCCCTGCCTCC
This sequence comes from Pachyseris speciosa, assembly GCA_016490735.1. Lineage (NCBI taxonomy): Eukaryota > Metazoa > Cnidaria > Anthozoa > Scleractinia > Pachyseridae > Pachyseris > Pachyseris speciosa. Next base: position 43,729 of record JAEMWC010001869.1, on the reverse strand, counting down.
ACCCTTTCTTTTTGGTGCCCTGCCATCTGCCATTTACTGGTCACATGATTGCCTTTCTCAGCAAAGTAGTATTGCATGACATGTACTTTGCACCAACAATGGTTTACTGTACTCCACATTCCATACATGTAGGTGTGCATGGTAAAGCAGTTCAATTTTATCCTTGGATCATCAATTTTTATTTCCCTTTGCTTTGTACTAATTTATCATACAGATGTACACATAGTCGTCAGCATTGGTGCTGGAGAAGCCACATTTTTTTTCTTGTTCTGCATTTCTTTACAAATAATTAATATTATTATCAATGCTTGAGCTGTGAAGCAATTCAGTTTGGAATTTTACAGGGCTATATGTTGACAGGGAATCTATGGATATTCACTACAAACAAACACAGTCTTGAACATCATTGTTAGCACAATGCTCAAGGTGTAACAAGGGCAGAAAAAGAGAGCCAATTTGTTGGTTATATATAATTATTGTGACATTGACTCTTCATAATGGTGCCTGACAAATTATTCTTTTATAATAATAATAATAATAATAATAATAATAATAATAATATTTATATTGCGCATTTTCTATGAAAACCAAATGCACATAACAGATAATAATATGTCAATAATAATAATATGTCACATTTATATTGCACATTTTCTATGTAATATTCAAATGCACATTTCAACAGTGGCCGGAGGACTTTGTCAGACTGCTTATAACACAGTTTACAATAATATTAATGAAGTTGAGTTATGAGTGCCGCCGTAATGTCAATATCATATTAAGACAAACACTAGGGGTGGTCACTGCCAGAGTTTTGTTACGTCCCTAGTGGTTCTTTTACGTCCCACAGAATCAGGGAATTATGAAGAGTTGTGAGATGGGGCCTACAGTTTATCGTCCATATCTGAGAAGACCAGAAAGTCTAACCGTTTGTAGATGTCATTACAAAGGCAGCACTTTCTCCAATAAAGAACCTGTTTATATGATAATTAGCCTTAATTAAGCCTAGTTAGCATTGTGCAAAATTCAATAGAGTTTTTGCATTAAAGTGAGGTTAACTATTTGACTGATCATCGCAGTAATGAACACTACTTAAGCAGTAGTGAAATAAAGCCTGGCTTTATTTTCACTACTGCTTAACTGCGATGATCAGTCACATATATAAGCCGCACTTTCCTACGAAAATTTTGGGCTCAAAATTGTGGGCTTATAATTGAAGGCCTCAGAGCATAACCATCCTATGTCGAATTTTGAGTCGTTTTTTGATTTTGCTTGGATTTGTCTGAATTTCTGCATGTGAACTGCAATTCGATGGAAACACATTGTATGGTATTTTTTTGACTAATTCATCAGAATCCAGAAATGCATTTTTTCTTACGTACACCAAGAAACCAACCTTCCATGGGAGTGGTTTGCAAGTTGCATTACATCTTCTTTCAATCGAATTGCAGTTTACATGCAACAATTCGGGCAAATCCCGGCAAAATCGAAAAACAACCCAAAATTCAACATAGGATGGTTATGCACCGAGGCCTTCAATTATGCGAGACCATTGTTTTCAGAGGGAGTAAACTGACTTCTATATGGGGTTGACCACAAATACTGAAATAGCCCCAAAAACCTTCAGTGAATAAAGATTAAACACACTGCTTTCAGTATAAATGGTGGCTTCTGATGGAACCATTTGTATCTTCAGTATCAAAACCTGAATCTTGCTCGCCAGTCATTCTAAACTCTAACTGGCATGGAATCTCCATACTTCCAGTGACAAAAGATATTTACAATGTTGTCTTTGACTGATCACTTCAATCTCTCCACTACGTGAGAGAAAATACCACGCTATTCGAGAGAACTCGTGAGGCAAATGGCTGACCGTTCATTGCCTTTCATTACCTGCATGGGGTGTTTATCCTTAGGGTTGTTAAACTCTTGTTTAGCGACAAGTTTTTCTCCAACTGATGGCTTCCGTACGTCTTTATAAACACTATCCACACACAGCTGATGCGAAAGCGAACCTTTCCATGTTGTTTTCTGATCGTTGTCAACTACTCTCGTGCCCAGACTTCCCTCTGTAAATGTCTTTGTGGTTACTAAGCAAACGTTTTGAATCGTTCTCCTGCTCTTTTTTTCCTTCAAATTTCATCGTTTTCATTTCAACTGTGGGCTTTAACAATGAAGACAACCATTATCAGTCCCAAGAATTAAGGAAATCGATTAAAGATAAGCTTGTAAATTGGTGTTTTAAGAGTTGTTTAACGTCTTAAGGTCGCTGCAAATACACAGCATTATATTCTTGGTTTTCAGTCATGCAAGTAAAAAAGTAAAATCATCAACCATTCGATAGATAAAGTCAGGAAATTGAGATATTGTAGAATAGTAATAAATAAACAACATGCTAAAGTCTCAGGGCTGTGCGGTATCCTGTACTTGAGTTATTCGGGAAAATTTACCACTCAAAATTATAGAGTTTAGTATGGAAACGCCATGTTAGTGTCCCTCTGAGTGGCAGAAATATGGTGGCCGGAAACGAGTGAAAACATCTGGAATTTACTTTTGCTATCTCAAAGGCTTTCTTCTCTATTTTGAGCTTACAAAGTTTCACATAGACGCTTCTCTTGTCATGTTGGCTTTTCAGACCTTAAAAAAAAAAACACACGGGGGCAATCAATGTTTTCATGTACGTGACATGCTTGTGAGCAGACATGTTTATGACGTCACACAGTGTAATAAAATCTAAAATTCAAATTGTTCTATTTTCAAAACAAAGCAAGCTACCGAGCTGAAAACGTGCAAGCAGATACATTTCTAAAACGTCTTTTATGTGATGAAGCTAAAATGCAAAAGTCTGTTTAATTTTGAATTTAGTTTTTTATGATGTCATGTGAAAACCAAGAATATTTCGGCAAATTTATCGATATCTCAAACAACTGCAAAGAAACGTTTTTGCCAGAGTGATTTTTTCAAGTTCTTATTTTTTTCTCAAAATCATGCTTGAAATTTGGGGGTGTGGCTTATCTACGAGTGCAGCTTATACACAAGTTTTTATGGTATACATGTATGTCGTGGTTCAAATTTTATCTTGGCTTAGTGTATTTTTAATCCAGTTTATTTATTTTTCTTTTTTACATCAGTTCTGTGCACATCCAGGGCTCAATCCACAACAGGCTCCTTGATATTGAGCTCTGCACTAACAGTAGTTTTGTTTTCTTACTTTCTTACAGTTGATGGTGGGTGGTCCACTTGGCGTGAGTTTGCACCTTGTTCAGCTGCTAAGTGTGGAAATGGTACCCGAATGTTGAGGCGTGACTGTACAAATCCAGCACCAGAAAATGGTGGAAAGATTTGTGTTGGAGCAAGCATCAAATTTGAACCATGTCAGGACATTTGTCCGGGTAATGTATCATGACACTATGAAATCAAAACCCATGAAAGTCTCATTATTTTTTTCACAGTAAATTCATGGTATTTTCAAAACTTTTTCATGGGGTTTTCATTGTCAAATTAATGGTTTTTGCTTGGGGTTTTTACCATAAAATTGCCATGAAAAAAGCATTAAAATACCATGAAAATCCTGTGAAAACCAGCAGATTCATGAAATATTCAACATTTTGTAAAAGGCCATGAAAAAGTCATGAAAAGGCTATTAAATTTTAATGGCACATGGTATGGTACATGTATTTTAATGGCATTTTAATGACGCTGAAAAACCCATGAAACACCCATGAAAAACCACCATGGAAAAAGCATTAAAAAAACCATGAAAAACCTGTGAAAACCAGCAGATTCATGGCCCATGAAATTTTCTACATAATGGAAAAGCCATGAATTTTAAATGAACATTTTCATGATGTAAGCTAGTTTCATGGGTTTTTCATATGTGAAAAAACAACCATAGCCCCTGAAAATCCCTTGAAGGTTTTCATGGCTTTTCCATGGTTTTTAAACCCCATTTGAGGGTTGTCCATCACATGCCACACAAGAACCATGAAAATTCCATTTAATTCTGAATGCAATAAAACTGAAAAACATACCTTGACTGGAAAATCTAAGACCTTTATGGCCATTAAATTAATAAATAAATGCTAAGATAGGTCTGAAAGCAAAGGATGAAACAGATTTGAAGCTGTCCAACAATTTTATTTTAACAATACGCAAATGACACTTTACAGACAAATCACGTCAAACTATTAAACTACATGGGCCAAAGAGATTTTTTTTTCCAAAGTTTTACGTACACAGTATCAGGTAAGTTTTAATGTTAAGTGTAGTTGTCCAAATCACAAATTTATATAATAATTATTAGTGTCATAAATATTTCAAAAATGTAAAAATTATGTTTCACACTTGAGCATTCAAGGGAAAGCCGATCTTGAGATCTATACATGTGAATACTAAATTTACATGAACTGGAACAAGATGAAAGGAAAAACGTCAAACAGTGGACTTAGCTCATTGATTTAAATTTTGTATTGTTCAGGGAGCTTCTTTTGCTGTCCGCGAATGAGGTTGTCAACATGTCCCGCTCCAGCTTGTATTTTTTATTCATGTCTGAAACAAAAATAAGGCCTGTTTCAAATGTCACGCTACTGTTGTGTCAATTTAATAAAACTTAAATTGAATTTAGTGTTGAGCCAAATTCAAAAACCAGCAAAGCAAACCTTGTATCCAAAATGCTAAACATGTACATGTAGCATCATTCTAGACTGGTTTAGTCATGAATTCATTAGAGTACTCAAGATAATTTAAGATCTCAGCTAGACCTAGCGAATAACTGACCTAAAGTTTAAACTCGATCTGTAGTTTTACAACAGTTGAACCACTGACGATTCGAAGACCTCTGACAAGGTATGAACGGCGGCCGCGATGGATTACACTTTGCCGAGGAGCACTCTGATGATCTTGTTCACAGTTTTACTGTGCCGTTGACAAGTTACCGGCTTTTATAATTTAAGAACTGTTCCTATTTCTAATAACAGAGTAAGCTTATTTACTTACCAAAAACATTCAAAATTCTCAATTTAAAAATGGCTTGCCGGCCTCTAAATCCACGGTGATGCATTCATTTCCTTTGACATCGGCGCCACAATCTTCAGCCTTTCGTTTACTATAATAATGCTGTTGTTATTCACCCTGTAAACCACTCAAAAAACCATCTATGCAAAACACAAAAAATTCGCACGATAGACCAACGTAAAACACAATCCAAAGATGGGCGCCAAGAGAGAATGAATAGAGGTTCTTTGTTCGGGGAAAAGCACGAGATAGTCACGTGAAAATTCTCGCACTATTATTGGTTGTTGCTGAGTAACATCCACTGGACTACTTGATTGCAGTCTTCAGTGAAACATGCTCTGTTTGCTGCTCTGTTCACTCAAGTAAGTGCAAGTGCTCACTTCGTTTGCATCGGTCATTCAGATTTCGAGGATATGAATCCAATTTCTGGCAAAGATTTTGACGAAAACAGACTTTAGGAAGAGATTCATCTTCAGTTGAGTATAAAACATGCTTTAGATGTTTGTTACCGAACGTTGACGAGATAGTGAAGAGACGAACGAGTTCGTGGAGGTGAGAAAAATCCATCGCTAACTCTCACTTGCTTTTAAGTCTTACGTTCGTTTCATTTCAAAGGACTTTGTAAATTTCAGGAGCTTTTCGGATAAATCACTGAGTAAATGTGTGACTTAAGGATTGTATTTTATTTTATTATAATTGTCTTTTTGCCTTTTTAGTACTATGTTGTGTTTATGTAAGTTAAGCTTAATTAGTAGCACTTAATTTAGGCTTAATCATAAATTTGTTTCCTTGAAAGAATTAAAATCTTGGTCTTAAAGAATCACAAAACTTTGCAGTCTTTTTTTAATTTAAAGTGGTGGAACTTTAAAAAGTATGTTTAAAAAGTATGTTTTCATGGGTCATTAAAGACATTGTGTCGAGTTTCATGGATTATTAATGGCCCATGAAATTGAAGGCCACACCACCAGCCATTTTCATTGGGCCATGAAATACCGTAGAATCCCGGTTATAAGCCCTGGGCTTATACAATTTCGTAAGGGTTTTCGGGTGGGCCTATAATCGGGGGGCTTATAACCCGGGGGGCTTATAACAGGGAGGAATAAAACATCTAAAATCCGTTCTATTAAAATGAAAATTTTAATCATGTCTACTTTATAACAGGGGTATAACCGGAGGAAATTTCTATTAGCAGAGAGGTGGGCTTATAATCGGGTGGGCTTATAACCGGGAGGAAATTTCTATTAGCAGAGAGGTGGGCTTATAATTGGGGGGCTTATAACCGGGGGGGCTTATAACCGGGATTCTACGGTATATAATGTGACGAGTTTCATGGCAAATTCATGGCCCATGAATGTATCTCCTTATCAAATTCATGGGTCATGAAATAAAATGCCACATTTTCATGGAAAATTCATGGCCAAAAGAGAACCCATTAAATTACATTTTGCAGTTTTCATGGGCCATTAAATGGCTTTCATGGGGTATTCACAGAAAATTCATGGCATTTTCATAAAACTGTGGCTCATAGTGTGATGATGCCCAGGAAAATGTACACTGTATGCTTTGTACAAGTAACAGTTTTCTATCTATTTAACATCTGTTAATTAGCATCCTTTTAAATGGATTGTTAAAACCATATAAATGCTTTTCTCATCCATTTCTGAGAATCTGGTATAAAATGAAATGGTTACCCTAGCCATTAATTTAAACAATATACATGTACATTATTTCCATTAACTTTTTTTCCTGACTGTTTAACATCTTACTCAATCTGTTTTTTGACTTTGCTCAACCATTTAATGTTGTTGGATATGCTGAATTACCTTTCCCTTCCTTTCCTTTTACAATCCATTTTATTTTGACCTGTTTATCAGAAAAACGTTTGGCTATGTTTTCCTGTGCACGGTCAAAATTTTATGTTAATCAGTGTGTTAGATAAGAAGGGCCTGACAACTTAGAATCCTGTTAATTTAAAGTTGGCTTTGTGACTCAACATATTCAGTGATATGCTTGAACCCAGTGATACATGCATCAGTCTTATTTTCACATTACTATTGTTAATTTTGTATGTTAAAAAGTTCTTATTTAAGTGCCACTAACCCAAAAATATTAAAATTAAATCTCACAAACTGATTTGTATGCAAGTTTACAAAGACTTAATACAATGCAAATCAGTTTGTGACGTCAGTAGGGGAATAGACACATGCTGCTTACTAGCTCTGTCATGGGACAAATGATGGCCAGTTGATTTTGTAACTTTTACAGCCTATAAAAAGTCAAGATTTGGTTTTAAAAGGTGCAAAACGGTGCAATGCAATTGGAACAGGTGCAAAGACTTAATTAAGCAAAAAAATTATAAATATTTTGGGGTTAGGGGCACTTTAATAATAATTATGTTGATCTGACTGACTCATAATATTAGGCAGGGCTCAGACTTGAACTAATTTTTGAAGTACCGGTAGTTGGGGATATGCAAATAGTAGCCAGGGATTCCAACTATTGTGTTATTGGCAATATACTGTTTTCTATCAAAGTAGTGATTAATTAGGATCTAACACAAAATATGTGGGAAAAATCCCCAGCCCGCAGCCCATATGGAATTTAACACTTAATTGATTCCTATCTTGTTTTATTTCTTGCCCAGATTTGGAAATAATCTGCCCAAATCACACTTTGGTTCTCGTCAACCGCTCAGACCACAAACCTTTTACAAACGTATCTTGGAGTTTACCGCAAGTGATCAATAGAAAGAATGGAACTAAGTTCAGTGTTGAAGTTAGTCCAGCTTGGGCTGTGCCACCTGTGCTCAATGTTTCAACATCAAAGGCTGATTATGTTATTACATATGTTGTGACGCATGAGTTTGGTCATACTGCTGGCTGTTCTTTCAACTTATCAGTGACTAATGCATCAGGTGAGTTGCACTCTCATTTGTTCGGGTATGGGTTTGATGATAAATGACTAGAAATGTTTCAAAGTAATGTGGCAAATCTGACAGATATTTAGTAAATAGACCCCTTTCAGTGGCTGGTATATTGGAGGCTGAACGATTGTCCAAAAAATGAACAGTGTTTTCGAAGGCAACTGTGAAATTTTGTGGAGAATCTATCTGCAAAGGGCATTAATCCTTCGATATACTATCAAGCCAGAAAGGGGTTTATTTATTTCATAACCCATCATTTAATTTTTATATCGCATTTGCACAGTTGAAAGTTAAAAATGATGAAAAAAGTGATCTGATGATGATTGTGAATGATGTAAACAACTGCATTGATTGGTTGAGTTTATTTACTTAAACTATGACTGGATTCTTCCATTTGAAATTAAAGAAACTCTTAAAAGACTGGCAATGTTTTGTCTTTTTTTGTGACCAAAAAATGGTACTGCCAGTACCACCACCCCAAACCCAGGTCGGTAGAGCACCCTATAAGCCTGCCGTCCCCACAACCCAGCCACGAGCCCCGCCCGCCACACCAAGCCCCAAACCAAGCACCCGTCACACTGAATTAGGAGTTCAGTGGAAGAAACAATAAATAAATCAATAATAATAATAATAATAATAATAATAATAATAACTTAAGGGAAGGGAGGGAGGGGAAATACTTGAATACACACGAGCTACAATGCCCCGTATTCAGCAAGTAAAAACTACAAGCACGTGGAGAAGGTGCAGGCATAAAATATAACAGAACCACTGCTGACCACTGGACATCCTGAAGATGTCAGACATAAGCCAGAAAGGCTACTAGCAAATGCTAATGCCATGCCATGCCAATTAATAACTGAGCAAAAACTTGCTCCTAGTCATTAACTGGGTTAAATTGCATTTAACCCCATTAAAATCGCACAAAAATTAATTGGTGGGTTATAATTACAAATGTATATAATTTGGCTGACATACAGGTGTAACGTACAGAGAAAAAAACTTTCAATGGATCTGCTACATTCACCACTTTATAATAATTCACTATGGATGTACTACACATTTTTGGTTAAGAATTCCATGGCGATAGAAATGCCATGATTGGAAAGAGATGGCTAATTGGTCCCCTCTCCCCCTCCCTCCCTCCCTCCCCCCTCCCGCCCTGAAAAAAAGAAGAAGCTGGAGTATTCATGATCAGTGACTAAATACTTAGTGAGCTTCAATGCTAGAATACAAACTGTTCAGTATACACTGTATGTATTTGCTTTGATGCATTTTAACATGTTTGTTTAATAAGGAACGTTTGTTGCATCTTCCAGCCGATGCATGCTCAACTGGGGGTTGCACGACTGACCATCCCACTGAGAAACCACCTCCAGGTGGACCTCCGTGGACCTCCGCGGACAAGAAACTGAGTAAGGTTGTGTTCAGCTTTGATACAAAAGTTAAATTTGAAATCATGGTTTTTGCTGCTTCAGGACATTGACCCAACTTATTCATTGCACTTTTGTTTGTATTTGGCTATTAAATGGAAGGCATGCGTCCAGGTCCAGGTTCAGGCAATTTACAGGTGTAAATGTTATGCTGTAGTTTCAGTTAGTGTCATCTCTGTTAGATTTCATAGGATGAAGGATTTCATGTTGCCAGCCACTTCTTAAATACAAGTTCATGATTATGTTTTCTTTTATTCTTTTTATAGGCCCCATTGCAATAGGGTTGATAGTTGCAGTGATTGTGGTTCTGCTACTAGGCTCAGTTGCCCTTGTGTCTAGGTTTATGAAGTCTAGACAGTCCCTGGAGTTTGTACATTTACGCCAAAAGGAATGTGCACTAGAAATTGGAGACGTAGAACTAAAAGGTATATGGTTGATCTGTACTGATATATTTTGTCATTAATTTTTGTTAGTCCCCAGGCCATTTCCCATTGTCACATTTTGTATTGTACAGTTGGTTAATCTCCAGGTCAAACAAGGGATGCAACTTGACATGCAGAAACTGCCTCGCAATTGTGTTGGGCCTACTTGCTCAAATACATGTTGATTAATCCCTGTCAATAGCTAATTCTTATTTACACATAACACCTGTTTTCATGCTTTTGTTATCTTCATAAATTATAGAAGCAGTTAATAGTGCTTCACCTCTCATCATTCACTCGGATTCTTACTCTGTGCGAGCATCACATTCTGGGAAACTCAGGGCTGGATCTCCAACTGTCCTGGAAGATTTTGAGTTTGTGCCAGTGCCTCTCAAAGAACTTCCTAAAATGACACAGATCAATCGAGCTGAAGCTACAAAGGATGGTGAAGCTAAAATGGCAACTGATGAGAAGAGTGATAAGAAGCGGGACTATAAGAGGACAAATTCCTCTGCCAGTGCCAAATCAACAGCTTCAGACATCTCTCGCATGGTGTGGAATATTACTAACCTTCCAGAGAATACTGATCCCAAGATGGTTGCATGGGGACTGGTGGATCACAGTGGAGGCAAGTTCACCATTGGAGACACAGGGGTGTGCCTAAGTGTGCCACCCCAGGCCATTCCAGAGGGACACACTGAGGGGATCTTTATCGCAATCATGAATCAAGAAAAGGAACATCCCTGGCTAAGTGGCAAGGAGTCCCTGCTGAGTCCAGTGGTGAAGTGTGGTCCAACTGGCCTCAAGTTTGAACGACCTGTGATACTCAGCATACCACACTGTGCCCTTCTAGAGGAAACAGCTTGGAACCTCAAAGGTTAGAAACAGACTTTCAATCACAAGGGTTTGGGTTAGTTTTGGTGCCAATGTTTAGTCGTTATTTAATCGGAATTTTTGTATGTAAAGGCAGCCAGCCATATCACTGTCAAAAATATCTGTGGGACGCAATTTTACATTCTATTTCTGACCCAACTAAACATAGGATTTTTGGCAAATCCCACTCACCCATACCATACTTTCCTTAGTATGAGTCATTTGCGAGAACTTTACGGTCGAGAAAAGTGCCCCTGGGAGCAGTAGCTTTGTTTGGGACCCTGCCAGGGGTGCACTGTCAAAATGGTGTTTTATTCAAGGTGAAATTTTTGCACATAAAATCAATGCATAGAAATATCCCATTAAGACACATTAATACCAAACTAAGCATGTTGCTCTCAGCAGGCCCCACATTGCATCCACCAGTTGTCTTCTCTAAAACTCTGTCAATAGACTTCAAACAGAGACCAAGTGAAGTGCACGTGTTAATTTCGACAGGCTGAACTGTGTGGACAAAATATTTTTCACCAATCCCATAAATTGCAACACTTGAGCTCTTACATCTTGTGGCAGGCTCATTTTAAACATTTCCTTCTGTTCTCTCAGTCCAATACAATGAGAGTGAACCAGGCACGCCTGCCAACTGGAAACAGTTAATTGACGTCAACAAGCAGGATGGGTCAGAGCCATGCCTAGCTTTGGTGGAGAAAAACATGATCCATCTTATGGTGGACCACTTTACCAACTTTGCTGTGACAGGAGAGTCAGCAGCCAGTGAAGAAGCTAAGAAAATAGTGCAGGTTGTGGCATATATGACTCCACCTGAGGCTGATGGGGACTGTGTTGTGAGAGTTTACTGTGTGGGCGACACTCTTGTTCATTTGGAGGTTTGTGTGTTTGTTGTACTTGTACCTGTAGTCTCAGATGCTCGTTCAAGTGTAGAAATCCTTACATTTGTGTGTAACAGGGTGCTTTATTGGTTCTGGTTCTTTATCGATTTAAAGGAACTAAAATACCTGTCATAAAATTATAGAAACTCCTTCCCACTTGTTGCTGTCTAGAATGTTAGCTGAGCTAACAATTTAATAAGTACCCAAGACAAAAAAGTAAGAAATTGTAATAATAGGTAGTGATAACTAAGTGAAGCACAATCGTCCGGGTGAGTGGATGCTGATGATGACTTCCGCTCAGGTTGTCGAAACGTCAGTCAATGTCACCACAAACAGTCCATCTCAGGACTACACTGACCCGGACGATCGTGCTTCACTTAGTTATGATATGACTCCTGGGTTCAAACCATTTACGACTTTAAATACGTAGTGAAGAAGACATTAAGTAAAGAAAAAACAAATGCAAAACTGTACAGTCAAACAATTTAAGCACATTCCCTGGTCTTCGCATTAAGTAGCGCACAATGCAAGGTGTAAGCTCATGTATGTTTTGACGTGACTTCCAGACTGTACATAATCAAGAAACAGAGAAGCTGCAAGGAGTGAGGACAGATGCACCCAGGCCATTACTCTTTAGGGATGGAGGAGGTGATCTTTTGGTTAAAGTTATGGATCATCATCAGGGCTGGAAAAGCTTATATGGAAATCAAAAGGTCTGCGCAGCATTCATGGCAGCCAGTCTGCTTCAGAACATTGTCAGTGTCGGTTATCATACATAACAAACTCCACTTTGGTTCCAGGGGTGAAAGTAACCAGGGTAGCCACAAAACTAGCTGCACACTTGTATCATTAAATTTTGAACTTCAAAAATAATTTTCAAATGTTCATGAAAGATTTATAGTAAGAGTATGATTTGTATTTTTTACCTAGAATATTTATAGAAGCTTCAGGTATCTTATGCAATACAATACAATACCCTTTATTTTACGTGGTAAATGTTCTTAGCTAATTAGCTACTTTACAGACATACCACGAAAAATAAATAAATAAGCTAAAAATAATAATCAAAAGAGAAAATGGCTAAAAAACCAATATAAAAATATATGTGCGGTTAAAAATATATTAAAACTAAGAGTAGATCAGCTTGAATTTATTCGTCATATCTCACTTTAGGTTTTAACTACTTTTTATTATCACTATTTTACATAGGGCCACTCTAATTAACTTCACTTTAGCATGGTGCTACCCTCTTAGATCGTCGTTATTATTTATTATTTATTGTTTGCTATATTTACGGGTTTGTCTCGTTACTTCTCAGTATTTGGGCGTTTTGTGACCAAAATGAAACGTACCAGAAATCAGGTTCAATTACTGTAGAGACTATTTAAGCGTGATAAATTGTTATCATTTGTGTATCTGAATCTTTGGTTTGTCACTCCTCAGAAAATCCGCTTTCAGCACATTTGGGAGGGTATTGAGCGCATGCCCAGCGGTTCGTTTGTGTTCACCATGGCTGAAGAGAGTGTGCCTCGATTCCATGCAATATTTGAAATCAAACAGGACTGTCCTGATGGAGACGAACAGGAATTGATTGTGTCTACGGTGATCAAACAGAGGCAACCCAAACTCAGTGTGAGTGTTTTAATACATGCATTACGTATAATGGTAACAGGACCGAGTGGAGTCTAATTCGGTCTGTAATCATACGAGTGATTTACGAAATTTGTTAATCACGAATATGATTGCAGACAGAATTGGACGACACGAAGTCCAGTTACCAATTAATAAAAAAAAACTATGACAAAATTTGAGAAACGAACTAATCATCGGTTGAGCATTAAACGGTTACACGTCTGAATACGGTTACACGTATGAATTCTGAAAAACATAACAGTTTACTCAACAAAATACACGACAAAAATGCGCGCAAAATGACGCGTACTGTCCAATTACAGAGGCATGACGCGTAAACTGTCCTTTTACACTGTCCTATCGGGCTGCTGATAACCAATCACGTTCGAGAATTTTGTTATAGTTTTGATTGGTATTGAGGGACTTGCTGCACTCGTCATCAAACTAATGACCGACTGACTAGCCAATTGTCATGTGACAAAAGTTCATATGTAGACAGCCTGACTGACATTGATTGAGTCACTAATTAGTGTGGTTGATTCGCAGGCTGAATGATGTTGCTCTTTGACTGACTGAGTGACTGTCTGTCCGCTAGCTGTCCGCTAGCTGACCGACTCCTTTGCTGGCGAACTGTTTGACCATGACTGACTCGGCGACCGACTGACTGACTGACATTGACTTGCATTCAGCTGACTGGCCTGCTGGCAGACTGGTCGTATGAATAACTAACTGACTTGCTGGCTTACTGACTGCCTGACAGACAGTGATCAATCAACCAGTATTAGTCAGTGAACCACGCAGTCATGTTATGCTGATGCGGCCAGCCAGCAAGTTTCCTCAGATCAGTCAGTCGGTCAGGCGCTTAGTCAGTGGGTTGGGCTGATACAAGCCGACAAGAGCTATAAGTTAATTTCCTTTCTTTTTGGTTCCAGGAGAAATCGGATTCAAATAATAAAGCGACGCAACAAGCCTGTACATGCGCAGAGTCCGCAAACTTACCGAAGGCGGGAAGTATAAATTCTTTAGAAGACATTGCCGGAAATCTGCTATCGGGAACCATGACTTGCAGCCCTGCTGCGTCCCCGCTTTTACTGAAAACCTCGTCTGGATACTTCTCGTTTGGTTTCGAGCCTCTGCCTTCTACAGACTCACTGACTTGCAGAATACGCAATGAACTTATTATTGCACTCGATCCACCGCATCCAAAAGCTGATTGGAGAACTTTGGCTGAAGATCTTGGCTACCAAATGAGACATATACGATGGCTGGAAAACTTAAAACCTCCAGCGTCCCCTACGGATACTCTTTTGGCCGTGCTGGAAAATCAAAAATTTCCTCTCCATAAACTGGCGGAAAAACTACACGAGATGGGTCGAGACGACGCTGCCTCCCTTATAGAAGCTCAGTTAATGGTGAGAGAAACGGAAGTTTAGTTAAAGGCTGAAAGAATTGCGATCTTCAGTGAAGAGTGCTTCTGGATCCGGAAGGTTCCAACGGCCGTGGATAAGCTAAGGCGAAGTGGCATTTTTGTTTGTGCGAGCATGATTGGCTCAGTGACTTGCTTCGCGGTACTGCTCTTTATCGTAGATTTGTTAGTAGAGGTTGCATTGTCAACTAGAGTTGTTTGTTGACGAACAAAGCTCGTGGATATGTTTGGGATCTTTTGAACGCTGGCTGAAGACTGGCCCGCTAAGTGACCGACACAAGATCCGTTTTAGGAATCCAAAACGGTAAACGTTTGCATTCAGTTGTCACGGGCAGCTTTATGAAGTTTAATGTTTCTTCGTCTAGACAAGAGTGGGAAAGGTGTTTGTTTTGTATTGCCACCTCCTCGAGGTTTTAAAAACTTATCTGCAATTTACAACACAACAAAACACAAGAAGTTTTTTCGCTCGGAGGTTGTAAAACGCTCAAGAAAAATGCGATGCGTTAAAGTTGCGCAAAAATGTGTCTCTTATAACTTGGCCGTAACACATCCAACTTTACAAGTTAAAAGAAATCTGAAATTTATTTTTCCTATTTATACTCGAAGTTTATTTGGGTTGAAATTCCCTAGGCAATTATTTTTTGTCCTTGATGTGCGATGTTGCTCCGGAAATTCATTTTCCCAAAGCTTTAATATATATTGAAAAGGAGGCATAGGCTTTCATTTGGATTTTCTTGACAGATTTGTTAATCCAGATTTATTTTTCTCGGAATGGTGAGTGAACGGTTTGGAATTCGCTGATTAGACAGCTTAGCCGTTTTTACTAAACTAATCCCGGGCATCATGCCGGGTCTAACATTTTTCTGGTTTTTAAATGTCCCGGCGGTATAAGACCTAGAAAGCGGCTACTTAAGATCACGCGCTTGCTATTTTCTACTTGTTGAATTTAGGTCATGTTATTTGAGGCGGTTTGACAGAGAAAGCACTAAAGAGGGCAAACAGGAGAATGGTTCGTTAAGAAGGGCTAGGTTGCAGATGGAGTTCTCCCTTTAGCGAGAATGTAAGTCGATGGCAGCTTCTAAAATAATTTCGCGGTTTAATTTACGGAGACCTCCGATACCCTTTTTGTCTCGTACTTTTGACGGCTGTATTTGATTCGGTCACACAAGAAGGGCTATAAAAATAGGCCGAGACAATCACGACCGTAACACCCAAGAAACGTTACAAGGAATATTGTTTATCCCATCTTGAACTTCTTCTTGAAGTATGGCCTCTATCAGTTTAATGCTATGAGCATACCCCCCCCCCCCCCCCCCATTCCCCGCAAAACAAAAAGCAAGAAAGTACCAAAGCCGCTACTCAGTTACATTCTCGTTGCCGTCGTGATTGTGAAGGAAATCTGGTCGCGTGTTGTTCGCGCATGCATTGGATTCACAAAGCCATCCAACTAGAGACAATGCCTAGGTACCTCTGTGCATGCGTGAGACACCCTTGTCTGCAGTGAATCAAGGTAGCTGTGTGCAACACGGCAAACTACAAGTCCGGAGTTATAACGGCGAGTTCTACAGTTGAAATTTTCCGATATTTTCCTGGGTATTCTTAGCTGATACACTTCAATCCTTTGACTAACTGAATTTGTAGAGTGGTTTCATTTTGATTACAGTTACCAAGATTCCCTGCTGGCTTATTACGTCAGGAAACTGGGGATTCTAAGAGGGTATTGGGTCGTTCGTCTTGATCTCCGACCTAGCGAGAATCAGCCAAGAGATGTACTGGCTCTAAATAAGTTGTAAATGAAGTATCTCAAACACCAAGTGTAGTCTACTGTAAAATTAAACGCATGAGCCAACCTTAAAATGTCTCGTCACTGTGTGCATTGTTTCCTCCGTTTGATGTGAGTCATTCCTATGTCCTTGTTGACCTGGTTTCAGTGACTGGAGATCAATTGAGGGAATGGACTACACGCAAAGCAATAAACAATGGTGCTTGTACCATTGGGGTTTATAAGTATGGAGGGGGGGGGGGGGGTGGGGGGGCTATGGCCCATTTTCCAGAGATAACAAGACGCTCTATGAGCGTTTACTCTGGAGCCTTGTGATGCAGAAGTCGAAGTCGGACGCCCCGCACGGTTTCTGATTCTCGAAAACTATCCGGTTTTTTAAGTTCGCACAAGGCCTTTTTGTTTACGTACAGAGCAAAGCGCGTAACACTGGATCTGTGATAATATTGTTTACCAAGTTATAAAAATAGAACTGTCATGCCGTTCGTGTGATATTGTATAATTTGGCATGTTGAGAGAATATCAAAAAGACCAGCCATTTATCGATGAGGCGAAGGGGAAGAACAGATTCGCAATTCCCGTTGAAAAGAAACTCAAACTACTAAATTTTCCTTTTGTAAAGAAATAACTTGGGAGTTACTCGGCAAAGCCCTACAACAACTGGGCGGGTATAATACAACTCACCAAGGCATATCTTTCAGGTAATGGGAAAGAATTGTGATCAGTTGTCAGTAGTGTTATAATCTCACTTATGAGTGTCCGTTAACAAAATAGAAGATAGCTTGAAACTGAATATTTTCAAGACATGTTTATTGACGTAGTTGTTCCCGCGGCCGTTTTGGCTTACAATTGACGTATTCATTGATTTATTCGTCTTTATGGCCTCTACAGCAACCGTTTTACACCATCATTTTTAAACCAGTTGCCCTTCACAAGAAATCATCTGTTTGCTTTAGTCAGTTAAATCGATTTTAAAAACTAGTCAGTCTACTTCTGTTAAAGCGGGAAATTACTGGCGGAAGCAAGCCTTTAGCGAACTCCAATGGCTGTGGCGTGAAAACCGTACTTGGTCCAGCGGTTGCTAGAAGTGTAGCAGCCGCACCCCCCAAAGTGCAGCTCGGTCAGGAAAAAGAACTCGTTCGGCATCATGCGATCAGGGTTGGTGATTGGGAGGGCCTTTGCACGCCAGTTCACCGCGACACCAGTGCGTTCATAAACCAAGTTTGAGCCATGGTAACTACTTGGGGGTTGGAGATTGTGGTTTGGCAAAAACGCAAACAGGCTGTTGGGATTGGCATCACAATTCCTAAACTGGATTGTGTGCCCGTTGGATTTGAAGCCTTGGAGGTTTCTGTTCCTTGCGGCTGAGTTTGGAATGATGCCAAGGAAGATGTATTCCTTCATGTGGCCGTTCTTTACTGCAGTGTAACCTGTGAAGCTGTTGACCAACACTTTAAAGTCAGTGCTAGCGAAATTTGGATGAGGCTGGATCAGAGTGAAAAACTCGCTGCGGCCAACTTTTTTCTGCAACCTCAGAAGGACGTTTTTCTTATCCCTGAAGAGAACGTTGACAATTTGCTGTGCATCTGATCTTCTAGTGAGGCTACGAGGAAGGAAGGTGAAGCCGCCGCCAGAGATTGCCATCTCACAGTACACCTCAATGGAATCAGCATTTGGCAATGGTCGGATCTTGTACACGCCACTCACTGCCGCAGGTTCATAGTCTTTAATTTCGTCACAGGTCCGGTTAAGCTAAATATACAATCAATGAAACTGATTTAAGAGCTACAAAATTTATTTCCAACAACCATGGAATTAATTAAGAGCAATCTTCATGTAAACTCGCACTCTGAGGATAAAAAGACGAAGTGCGTCAGAAGGGTCCAGTGTGTTGGGAATATCAAGGTCACCAGTTCCCCTGAGAGGCGACAACATCGTCTGCATGCGTTTGAAATTGCAAAGAGCGATGACTTTATAAAGTGACAGTATGGCAAGCCGTTGCTGCCAAAAGCCTATCGAGTTGTAAATCCTGGTCCAAATGTCTTTCAATATCATCGAGTTAGAAAAGTTACATGGTCAGTTTTGAAATTGCATGGTCGAGTTCTGGAGAGCCATGGTTGAGTTGCATTTTGAAAGTTTGAGTTCTCGCTAGCGAGTTTTCAATTTCTCGCTAGCGAGTTTTTCTCAATCGTGCGCAAGCGGAATAATTATGTGGACGGATGTTGTAGACGGTGGAGGAAACTTTAGACCATAGAGGGAAGTTGAAGGCCGCGAATGGAAGCCGTAAATTTCGCAATTTTGAACTGTTGTTTTCTTTGAGGGCTCAAACTGGCGGGATTTAAGTGTACCGATATTTCATTAAGCCAAAGAACATAATGGAAACAAGACCCTCTATGAGCTTTTACCTTGGACACCTTGAACACCTTGCGAAGTGCAGAAGCAGACGTACGCTAAAACCGACTATCGGTTCGAAAATTGATCAAAGGGCCCTTGAAGCCAGCTCATTCACGTAGTGGCTAAGTGCATGCATTCGGGTATTCATTGCTGCTGTAGTCTGATGCGATTTCAGTACAGGTTTGCTACATGAGGTGAAGTAGTTAGGCAGAGCAGCTTGTCGATTTCTTTCGACAAAGTGACACAAATATTCTCTGTCGGCTGGAATTTAGTTGTGATTCAGTAATTTTGCATATCTTGCACTGTAAAAAACAATGAAAGTCTTCAGGATCTACACGTGTTCAGCATCGCATGTCACGAAAGGACTTTTAATGCACCTTCTTTTTTTCCTTCAAAACCTTGGAAAAATTATGTTAAGCCACTGTAAATTTATAATAGTCATAATAGTTGAACGATGCCAACACTGATGAACTTTGTTGTGCGTCCTGCAACACAAATAATGCTTGACTTAATAGAAAATTTTGATAATGATCCTTTTCTTGTCACGTACTGGCGCCACGGAGTCTGGCTTGTACCGTAGTTCATTTCACTAGTAAATCAAAATTACTTTCGATCCGTATTAAAGCGCGGGTCAGACACTGTACTTCTCCTGAGCCGAGCTTAATTAGTTTAGGTCGACCCAAATTAGTTACAGCCATGAAACGATACCACGATTTCAAATACTACAGCGAGGCTGAATTATAAAAGTAATTCAAGTGGGAGCCAGTGACATTATTTTCGCATAGCCAACTCCGAAAACAGTTTTACGTGATTACCTCATGCATTGAGCGAACCCAAAAGCAATCCATTTTCATTTTTCAAACGGATTGTTTCCGAGAATCAGAAAGCGTGCGTTCGACTTCTGCACTTCACAAGGTGTCCAAAGTGTACTGAGTTAACGCTCACAGAGCGTCTTGTTTGCATCATGTTCTTTGGGTCAATGAAATATCGGTACACTTGAACCCCGCCAGTTCGAGCCCTCAAAGAAAACAACAGTTCAAAATTGCGAAATTTACGGCTTCCATTCGCGGCCTACAACTTCCATCTATGGTCTAAAGCTTCCGCCACCGTCTACAACATCCGTCCGCATATTGCGCTTGCGCTCGATTGAGAAAAACTCGCTAGTGAGAAATTGAAAACTCGCTAGCGAGAATTTAAAATCTCGCTAGCGAGAAATTAAAAACTCGCTAGCGAGAAATTGAAAAACTCGCTAGCGAGAGTATAAAAACTCGCTAGCGAGAACTCAAACTTTCAAAATGCAACTCAACCATGGTTCTACAAAACTCGACCATGCAATTTCAAAACTGACCATGTAACTTTTCTTACTCGATGATATTGAAAGACATTTGGACCAGGATTTACAACTCGATAGGCTTTTGGCAGCAACGGCTTGCCATATGACAGTACATGTTTTGTAACTTTGTCATTTGACTAATACCATAGTGTGCCGGGTGATTTGGTGGACCTACCGGTGACCGAATAGGACCCTTGTAATTTAAGAAAAGACGGTACAATACAGGCGTGGATCCAGGTTTTTGAAATGGGGGGTGAATTTTCTCCACCTCAATCAGAGAAATCAAATATTATTTCAATATTTGAGGGATAAGAAAAAAAAAAAAAAAAAAAAGAAAGAAAGAAAAGAAAGAAGGGGGGCTCAGAAAAAAAAAGGGGGAGGGGGGGGGGGGGGTGAAAATTCACCCATTTCACCTCCCCTGGATCCGCGCCTGCAATAAACGTTCAGTGTTGTCTCTAAAGTTCTCAAGGATATTGATATTTGAACCGCCGCCATCAAGGAATTCGAAGGTCCCTTTTGTGGGTTGAAATTGATTTATAAGCGAAGAGTTGCTGTTTCCGAGATCGAATGACCCCTGACAATCTGTGTTTTTATGGTACGATGAATCTGGTTACAAAATAAAATTGAAAAACTAGAAAGTGCCTTTTAAAAAGATAAGATAAGATAAGAGATAAGATAGCTTTATTTTAACACGGTAAAATTCATCAGTAAAATTTTACAAAATCCTATGCCTAATTACAACTTTGTCTAGGAATCAAATACTAAAAATAAACTGCTTTACTTGAATGCCGTGTCTGAGAAAAGAGTACAATTGCTAAGTTTATACAGAAAAGCGTCAAGGGACTCTGCTTGCCGTACATCATAAGGTAAGCTATTCCACAGTACCGCACCGCTATAGCTTAAACTGTTTTTGAGAAAATTAGTGCGAGGCAATGGAACAGTAAGTTTGTTCACAGAGTCTCTCAGAGAATGGGTTACATCATTTCGTAATGTAAATAGATTGCTTAGATAGGCGGGAGTGAGACCATGTAGAGACTTGGGCCCAGTTCAAACGTCGAACTTTTCATGTACTCAAATGTACCGAACCTAATTCGTTCAATTAAGTCATGAAAAGATCGACGTTTGAATCAATTAAGTTCGACATATCTAATTTGGGTCGACCCAAGAATTAAGTTCGAGTGGTCTACATGGGAAGTTCGACTTGGGAGCGACTTCGGTTCAAACGTCGAACTTTTCATGTACCGAATGTAATGCATACATTACAAAAACATTATATAAATTATTTTTACCCACATTTCTACACGTTCAAGCAAGGTGTCATGCGCAAAAAGCCTGCTTTCAAACAAGATGGTTGGAAAAGAGGAGTCCTCAGGCTTAAAAAACACAAAATATACGTTAACATGTGTGTTTCTGCCAAACCGACGATAGGATATGAGGAACAGTCGTTATGTCATCTCGTTGGGATGAGAACGAAAAAAAAAACATTTGTTAAACTTGCTTTCTACGGTCATGTAATACCATTTGTATGTTCAAGCGCCTTCTTCTATTTTCACGGATGTCATTAGCAAGCATAACAAGCTCCGAATTTGCAGAGTGTTCGTTTCGCCACCACACCGCCATATTGATTCCGTCAAGACTTCAAACAATAACCGCCGACCTCCAAGGTTTTGTGAATTGCTGAATTAAGTTTGACGCCATCAACCGTCCGAACTTTATTATTTGGTTCGACCCAAATAGGGATTTAAGTTCGGTACATGAAAAGTTCGACGTTTTAACTGGGCCTTTAAATACCGTTATAGCTTTCTGCATCTGCCTTTGAATGCTTAGTTTTCGCCAGCCAAGTTTGGCAAATAAATCATCCACATTAGAGTCAAAGTTGGAAAAGTCAACACACGAACAGCGCGGTTTTGTAGTTTCTGCAATTTATTTGAGAGCGTTATATTACAGGAATCCCATCCAAACAACACTACAGTAATTGAAATGCGGCAAAACTAAGCTATTAAAGACAGAGTGCAGAGTCGCTGGAGGGACAAAAGAACGGATACGTTTTAGTGCCCCAATAGCAGATGAAACTTCACCTTAAGAAAATTTGAAAGAATGAATCCAATCGTTTCAATGCTCGATTGCTCTAATTGGTTAAGCTGTTAACAAGAAACGAGTTAATGCATGCGTCACTTACATATTTGGAGTCACAGTCGCAGCACGCATGGGTAGTACTCTTTGCTGTAAAAGCCGCCCACACGAAGGCAAGCAAAACTGAGTAATTCATAGCTGAAAAAGAGAAAAAAAAAAAAACAAGTAAAACGTTACGGCAAAACGTTGTTGAAAAGAACCAGTTCTCTTCCGAGAACCGTTGTTGTGTAATACACATTTTGTTGTAGGTGTGTCGTCTCTGTAGCCTCCTTCGCAGCCGTTGTTTGTGTCGGTTCTATTCTCCCTCCCCACCAACGTCTACTGAACCGAGCCGGACATTCCATTCCCATTGTGTCCGAGTATCCAATCAGGAGAGAGCATAGAACCGACACAAATAACCGCCGCGAAGGACGCTACGGGAACTTAGACTCAACTTAGCACCGAATTTAAAAGCCACGATCCATGTGATTGGTCAGTTCCTGGAATGGAATGTTCGGCTCGGTTCAGCAGACGCTTTCCATTTGGTTAGCGCCCATCAACTTAACTAATCCGATGCTATTTAAGCTATGAGTGGGGTCTTGTAAAAAAAGAGTAAATTCAAATAAGAAAATAGAGGGGTCAAGTTAAACAATGAATGTTGTACTGTATGCAACCATGTACAATATAAAGAAAAAGTTCATATGCCACAGACTATACAGTTTAATAATAATGGAAGTCTTGATAAAGGAGGTATGCCCTCCTTCGATTCACCTGTGCACTGATTCCCTACGCAACTGACTTTTTTCAAACGCGTCGAACACCGCTAGGTGATCAGCAGCTACGACAGAATTTTAACCCTCAAAAACACTATTCGGAAAACTTTTACGGGGCGGCTTCCAGTTCAAATCACTGTTTACATTGTCAGTCATGTAAATTTGGCACAGTAAAAAAACATATGGGAGAAATCTGTTAAAAGTGACTTATAGCTCAGAAACGGCTAAAACATTGACAGCCTAACAGCTGCGTTTGTGCTCTTACTACATCTTCTACCTAAGAGGCTAGGACAGCTATCGTAGGGGAGGGGGGGGGAGGGGGGGGGGGGTTCGCGCCCTCGCGCCCTCCTTCCAATAAGCGCCCCCTTCAAATGTGTTTCTGTTAATAAGCGCCCCTATTCCAAAAAGCGCCCCTACTCTTATAATAGGGAGCTTTAGCAACGACGACGGCAACGGCAACGGGAACGCCACAAAACAATAGGCTTAATGAGCAAAAACAATGGCTCTGCACGTGCGTTTTACATTTTGGTACATTTCTTTCCCGTCCTCTGCAAAACAACAACGTGAAATGACCAAATTTTAGGTTTTGGCGAGAACGGGAGCGTGTGACTGTAAAGCTTTTTTTCTTTTTCCTTACTTTAATGGCGTTCATAACAATTTAGTCCCTGAATAGTTCGCCAGTCCTTTCCAAGTTAAACAAATTGGAATAATAGCGAAAGCGTCACAAAAACGGGCAGTTCTATTTTGAAGTGACGTTTTCGTTGCCGTCGCCGTCGTCGTTGCTAAAGCTCTCTAATATTACAGCGCCGACAGAGTACGGATACGTATCAACCGAGTTTCATCTTCCTTTAATTGCTCACAAACGTACGGTAATGCTGCATTAAAAAACAGCGGTCTTCGTCTGAGTTTCTCAACTATTATCCATGTGCATGATTGCATAATTTCTTCAAGCGAATGATCTCTTCTTCGGATTTTTTGGCTATTGCTTGGGTGGTCGTTCTGGCCATGAAGGATGCAGGGACATACACTGTCAAATCTATCGGCGTAGAAATAGATTAAAATTCCCTCACGTTAACTGAACATTCACCGTATATTGGTTACCGTGACAGTTTCTGTTATTGTTCCTTTGAAAATAAATATCGGCTGAAGTTTTGTTTTGAACATTCGATTGTTTCTCAAAAAAGAAATAAGCGCCCTGTCCCGAAGAAGCGCCCTCCCTTGAGGTACCAAAAGTAAATAAGCGCCCCAGGCGCTAAATCGAATCATTATGGTAATAGACAGCTTAAATAAAGCAACGACGACACCCATGCACGGCAAGGAAAACTACATCTCAAAACATAAATGCACATTACTACGGGAACTAATTTGTGGCTGTTTCATCTCTTTCAGTTTGTACAAAGTGGGTGAACTATCCAGAAAGTAAATTCGTAGGATGGACAGTTAAAGGAAAAGGAAAAAAAAGCCAAGAAAACTTCTACAGTGTCGTACTCTAACGTTCTCCACAAAAACTTGATTGGGTCTTATGACGTTTTTGTTTCGCAGAGGGTGGAAGGTATAAGAAAATTACCATTTACCCACCAGAACCCACCTATTGTCCTTGCAATAGAGCCGTACCATAACATCATTTTAAATACCTTATAACGGGGTTTGAACTCACTCAGCAGTGAATAGTTGAGTCGGCCTCCACAACGTTCCTTGTTGCAGTCCTCACAAGTAATTTTTCGTGATCAGATTTATCGCTTAAATATCTTTGCAAAATGTTCAAAAAAGGAAAAAAGAAGATCATTGACGTCACGCTAATGTTTCCTGTCCAAATCTTTGGCAAGGTTTGTATTCCTGTTTATAGCTACGTATGTTAGCTTACTGTTCCGGAACAGATTCTCAGAAACTGACAGTCGTCATCTTCTTCCTGTTGTTCTTATTCAGCTGATCTTCATTGATAGTGAGGCTGGCTTGCTGGCGAAAGAACGAAGACCTCTTTTAATGTCTTATTCCTCGATCAAAGCGAGATTAATGTATAATAAATTTTGTCAGCGAATCATACTAAGCAACCGGAAGTGATGGGCTAAACCTAAGCTCAATATGTTATTTAACGTGAGCCGGCTTAACGAAAATTTCTCACATCCTTTTTGCTGAGGGATGTAGAATTTGTTTCAATATTCCGGCATCGCGGAAAAACCTTGACCCTAAACCGGGTAAAATTGTTCCGGTACTGCTGTTACTGGTGCTGTTACGAGAGCCTATCCTCATTTCCCGGCCTCTACCAACGTCATGCAGTTTTTTAAACAACTCGAGGAACTAAACTGAAACTCAGAAGACGCTAAACAGCTCATGATTGATAGCAAAATGAAACACCCAGCTCCCAGCTTTACGGCTCTTTATAGTTCTTGCCAGCCAGCTTAAGTTCATTATAATGCACATGTCATCGGCTTCTCCGTGGGGTCGACCCCCGGGCCTACCAGGGAGATGTGTGGGGGAATACAAGGAGATGGATGGGATTCTTTGCCCGAGGGTAGGGGAAAATCTTGAAAAGGATTCCACGGGCATTTTCAGGTGAGAGACACCTCACCCAGGGGACTTTGTCTTGAGAGATTCCCCGCCCGCCCCCGGGGAAATTCCTCAAGTTTGCTTGACTGATTTTACAATTCCCTGGTTGGCCCGGCCCACGGGAAAGCCGATGACATGTGCATAAAGAGGTCTACAGCAGCTGAATAATTACTCCAAAGTAGAGAATTGAGAAAGAACAAGACGGTCCCGAAACCAAATAGTACGAGTCAATGACTTGAACTCGCATTTAGCAGACTTGTCTCCTATTAACTAAAATTCCAAGGACAACAGTTAACTTCCAATTTTAGAGCAAATCTCATTTTAATGGATTACGTTTATGTGACCAGTGAAATACTAGGGCCGTTTATACGAGAGAAAATAAGCCGCGGCTTACTCTGGCCACGGCTTACATAAGACGCGAACACTCCGTATAAATGGTACAAAATCTACGTTCACGGCTTTCTCAAGCTGCGGCTTATCCTGGCCTAGGAGTTTTTACTCGTATAAATGCTTCCTTTCGCGTCTTATGTAATCCGTGGCCAGAGTAAGCAGCGGCTTATTTTCTCTCGTATAAACGGCCCTGATGTCTCCAAAGGGTATGTGTACGTGCAAATAATAAACATGTGTAATTGACCAAGCGTGAAGTCAAGATGGCGGCATATATTAGCCAAGTTCTTTTTTTGCGCGTTTCATAAACACGCAAAAAAAAAAAAAAAAAAAAAAAAAAAAAAAAGAACGAGGCCAATATCCCGCCATCTTGACCGAACAAGCTTGGTCAATAAAGGATGTATTATATGACTCAAAGGACGCTATTAAAAGACAGTAAAACGCGGGACGAACGGGCTATCCCGAACGGTCAAGATGGCTACATCTTGATCTCACGGGTTGCCAATCACAGCAGGAGAATTGACTCATCTTGACCGCTGAAAGAGCCAGTTAAGCCGTGTATGATAGCAGGTATCACTTGATAAATACAAAGGGTAACCGGAGGGCACGTCGGACTCAGTGAACGATGCACGTTACGCTTAAAATTGTCGCCTTGTGGCAATGATCTGGTGAATTTGTTCCAGTAGATATAACATGAATAATTATTCTAATTATTCTACATCACTTAAGGCAACTAAAAAGCGTAAAACTATTGTACTACGGTAAAATTACAACGCATGCAGGCAAAATATGAAATTACGGAGAAATGTGACAATACCTATCCTACAACAAATTCAGTTGGCTACCAAATGAGACATATACGATGGCTGGAAAACTTAAAACCTCCAGCGTCCCCTAAGGATACTTTTTTGGCCGTGCTGGAAAATCAAAAATATTCTCTCCATATACTCGTGGAAAAACTACAGGAGATGGGTCGAGACGACGCTGCCTCACTCAGAGAAACCCATTTAATGTTGTTTCCGTTCTCTACATTCTACGGTTACGGCACTGCTTGAGGCCACCGATAGTTGGGCTATGAATATTGACCGTGGACTCATCAACGCTGTTGTCTTTTTAGACCTTAAAAGGGCCTTTGATACAGTTGACCACGAGATTTTGTTACGTAAATTGCAATATTATGGGATACGTCAGTCTAGTTACAAATGGTTTGCTTCTTACTTAGATAACCGTACTCAAATTTGTCAAATTAATTGTTGTAAATCAACCCCGAAATCTTTGAAATGTGGCGTTCCCCAAGGAACAATCCTAGGACCACTACTTTTTCTATTACTTACCAAATTGCTTACACTTTTCACAACCAAGAATGTACGCTGATGATACCAGCTTGACGTTTGCTAGTGCCGACGTCCATGATGTAAATGATTGTCTTAATTATGATCTAAACAAAGTGTACACTTGGTTATCAGTTAACAAGCTTACCTTGAACCTGACAAAAACCGAGTTTATGCTAATTGCATCCAGACAGAAGTTATCGAATCTTTCAGATTGTCCTTCTCTAACTATAAATAACATGACCGTGGAGCAGGTAGCATGAACTAAATCTCTCGGGGTCTGCATCGATCAAACTTTAAATTGGGAAAGTCACATAGAAAATATCTGCAAAAAGATTGCTTCTGCCATTGGTGCAATAAAGCGCATACGACATCAAATCTCTTTTAATATTGTAGTCAATGTTTATAATAGCCTCGTTCAGCCTCACTTCGATTATTGTAGTGAGATGTGGGGAAACTGTAACAAAGGCCTTTCTGATAGACTTCAAAAGCTTCAAAATCGGGCAGCTCGCATTTTGATGAAAGCTTCTTATGACAGTAATTTGAATGAATTGTTCCGGGCACTACGGTGGCGAGAACTCTGGCATCAAAGATTAGAAAAGAAATCTATTATGTTGTACAAAATATTACATGACATGACGCCTGAATATTTAAGATCTAGTTTTGTTTTTCGCGATAGTAGAAGTAGTAGTAGTAGTCTTTATTTCACTGATAAAATACATATCAAGTGTTACATGGATTATATATAACTATTAAATACTTAAAAATGCGGCAAATATGCATTAATTACCAATAGCTAAATTGTAATTAAAACTAAGTCTGTTAATAAAAGAATTCTTAAAACGCTCAGTATTACAAATTGGAAATGTAGGCTTGACTTGTCTAAGCTTAAGGGTAGCAGGGTTAATCCTAGGAAGGGAGTGATGTAAAGGATGACGTTCCCACTCGCTTAATTTCTTAAAAATACCTTTATCGGACTTTTCTAAGCAATTAATAATGGAAACAGGAGTGGACGTGTATCTTCGTTGACAACGATGAAGGAAACATTGTATGGTATTAAGTTCTGGTGGGGATGAACCATATACAGATATTCCATACGTAAGCTTAGGCAAAACTAGAGTGCTGAATAATTTATCCAACTCCGCCTGACAATACCCTTCCTTCCTTAGAGTTCTTAGAATATATAGACATTTATTAGCTGCGGCCAGCTTATTCTTGACATGAACAGAGAACCTACAATTTTACTGAAATGCAACCCCTAAAATACATAATTCTGGATGTTGCGGGATATTCTTTACTGTCTCTAGTACATTATTGTAGCCTTTCTTTCGGAAAACCATTTCTTTACATTTTGAGAAATTACATTTCATGCAATTATTGATTGACCATTCTGTAAAGTTGTTCACTACATGAATTGCAGTATTACTTTCACCATCCTTCCAAACAGGAATAATTAGAGTGGAATCATCTGCATACTTGAACAACGAAGAGTTAGACTCTGGATCTGTTTGCAGATCATTTATGAATATATTAAATAAATAGGGGCCACTAACACTTCCTTGCGTGGTGCCTTTGTTCACGCTGATCCAATCACAAGCAATGCTATTGCAGACAACCCGTTGTCTCCTATCAGAGAGAAAACTTAAGTACCAATTAAAAATATATGGATTAAGCGGCAGGAGTTTAAGTTTGGAAAATAACAGATCGTGTTTAACAGTGTCAAAGGCCTTGCTGAAGTCCATCGCAAACACCCTTACCGCATTGCATCCCTTTTGATCCAAAGACTTAAGAATTTCATGTTGCATTGTTAACAGAGCGCCAGTACAGCTGTGTGAATTCTTATCATTTGAGGAATACTGAAAACGTACTAGCTCTTCCAAAACCCCGCACTGATTACCTAAAGAGAAGTCTTTCGTACAGTGGAGCTCAGTTGTGGAACAGTTTACCCCCGGAATTAAGACAAGCGACTTCCTTGAGAGATTTAAAAAATAAATTGAGTCGCCACAGTTTTAAGTAAGTTTTAAGTAAGATTTTAAACACGGCCTCCAAGAAAAGCAGCCTTTTTTTTTTATTGTTTTTATTTTTTATTCTCTTGTGATTGTAATTAAGTAGATAGAGAGTTAGTTGATAATTAATTAAGCTGATGGAAATACCGTGTATAAATGAAGTTATCTTGTCTTATCTTATCTTAGAAAAACAGAAGGAGGGGGGGTGGCGGTGAATAGGGATCAGCAAATCCGTCGATCCGTGCTAATTTTTCTCAAAATCCGCCAATCCACAGATATTTTTACAAAAATCTGAATCCGCAACGACAAGAAAGCCAAATAGGCACGTCGCGAGGTGTTACACGCGAGCGCGAGACGCGAAACAAAGAAAGGAAAGATATCCTCGCGCTTGCGCGCGTCCTCATCGCTCTAAGATTTAATGTTTGCTGCTGACATTTGAAACCTGATGTCATTAGGACAGCGTGCATTTTTGTATTTGGGTTACGTTTTAGGTCTTTTCGAATCAATCGGAGGACAGGTTCCTACAGGTCTTTGAAACGTCAATTACCGTGTTTAAAAGAGTGTAGCGAAATCTAAGGTTTAATCCACCAAGACCACTGTTTTGTAATCATTAATTAAAGTATCTAATTTAAAGACGACAGAAGTCTCGTAGTATAAAACACAACAATCCGTTTTAACCTCATATGCTCGCATAGTTTCACTACGCTTTTCCAATTGCTGGAATCGACGCAGCACCGAAACTCGTTTTCATGATGGAAGTCATCGCCTTTGGCATCTTCTCGGTAAAAAAAAAAAAAAAATTGCGACGCAGTCGATGGTCTTTGTCCTGACCCTCTATGTTGACCGTGCCGATGGTACACGTGGTGGTCTGGTGAGGACAATGGCTTTTTGTCTGGCCAGAATTCGAGATCCTGGGGATTACATTGT
Organism: Pachyseris speciosa; assembly: GCA_016490735.1. Lineage (NCBI taxonomy): Eukaryota > Metazoa > Cnidaria > Anthozoa > Scleractinia > Pachyseridae > Pachyseris > Pachyseris speciosa. Next base: position 13,527 of record JAEMWC010001869.1, on the reverse strand, counting down.
AGGTCAAAGATGTGTTAGCCCTTCAACTACCAAGCATTTTGCCGAAAAACACCTTTTGAAGCTCGTCGAGCCATTTTCTGGCCAGAATCTAGCCAAAAAGAACCAAAACTGCCCAAAACTCTGTTTGCTGGTGGAGCTCCTCGCGCCCTTCTGTCCCTGATGGTTAATATTAGCTTTCCAAGTTCGGCCATGCACAGGGTTGAAACGTTTCACTGCCTCCTCTTCTTCTACCTTTCACTTTTCTTGCCTCGCTTTCTTTTTTTCTTGCTGGGTATTTCCTGGGCTTCCTTTCGGTGGGAAAAGACTTGTGGAAAAAGGCTTTTAGGATCATAGGACTAGATGGAAGGAAGTGCAGGTGGTTAGTGGAACAGGATTTTCATTCAAATTTTCGGCTTATTTATTTATTTAATAGCTTCGCCAGAGACCTGGCAGGGACACTACAACAGCTTGCGCCAATTACTGTAGGCCCGTAACTGCAAGTCCTTCCCCCATAACTACATTCTGGTTGAGATAGACCACCACATCGGGGACTACGTCCCCTACTCTTTTCGAACAGTGCGTGGGTTCTTTAACGTCCCACAGAATCAATTATGAAGAGTTGTGAGACGGGGCCTACGGTTTATCGTCCTTATCCGAGAAGACTAGAAAGTCTAACCATTTGCAGATGTCGTTACAAAGGCAGCACTTTCTCCTCAATTATTTAAAGACCCTGAGTGTTGGTCCAGTCGGGGTTTGAACCCGCGACCTCCCGCACGGTAGTTACTAGTGGTTTTTTCGCGTTATCTCCGGCCTGTTTGATGGAATCGTGCTCATTTGGATATGGTTTGAAAGATCTCTTCCCCCTACACATGCTACATGTAAAAGTTGTCCATGAGCGTTAATACTGATGACGTCACAAGCGGTACAAGGGGCGTGGTTCTGGGCGGCCGGTTTTGGCCGGTGTGGTAGTCAATGGTACTCGATAATAATAATAATAATAATAATAATAATAATAATAATAATAATAATAATAATAATAATAATAATAATAATAAACAGACCACCAGGTTAAGTTCCGCGATCCGCACTTCAAAACAAACAAAATCTATAATACACGCTGAAATATTGAAGAAATCCATGATCCGCTGAGCGTTCAAAATCCGCCAATCCGCAAAATGTATCCTCAAAATCCGAAATCCGAGTAGTTTTTTTAGCCAAATCCGCCGATCCGCGAACCTATTCACCCCAGTCCAGAAGTCTGACAGAAATGTGATCTTCACTGAAGAGTGCTTCTGGATCCGGAAGGTCTGAAACGGCCGTTGATAAGCTAAGGCGAAGTGGCGGCTTTCTTGTTTGTGCGAGAAGGATTGGTTCAGTGACTTGCTTCGCGGTACTGCTCGTTACCGTAAGTTACACGTTGCATTGTCAACTAGAGTTGTTAGTTGACGAACAAAGCTCACAGATATGTTTGGAATCTTTCGAACATTGTCTGAAGACTGGCCCGCTAAGTGACCGACACCGTTTTAGGGATCTCGAAATGGTAAATTTTTGCATGCAGTCGTCACTGGCGGCTTTATGAAGTTTTAATGTTTCTTTGCCTAGAGTGGGAAAGGTTTATTTCTACCTCCTCGAGGCTTCAGAAACTAATCTGTTTTTTACAACACAACACAAGGATTTGTTTCGCTCGGAGGTGGTAAAACGCTCAAGAAAAATGTGATGCGTGAAAGTTGCGCAAAAATATGCCTCTTATAACTTGGCCGTTAACACATCCAACTTTACAAGTTATAAGAAATCTGTAGTTTATTTTTACTATTTATAGTCGACGTTTATTTGGGTTGAAATTCCCTAGGCAATTATTTTTTGTGCTTGATGTGCGATGTTGCTCCGGACTTCATTTTGCCAAAGCTTTAATATAATTATTATGAAAGGTGTTCGTCATCGTGGTTTCAAATGAGGTATATCCTTGTCACTCCAGCCACATCCCACAAGCTTTACGTTTTCACTGCTTGTTTTATGGATATGTGGGTACTTGAGCCTGAGCATTAGCTATGCCATACTGATGAGGCCTAACAAGGCCGAAACAGCTGTCCATGGCTGCTAATACTTGGGCTCAATCTTTGCTTTGGTAGATTTAAGGGGTAATGCCCGCTACCATGTGGCCTTAGTGCCTTTAGAGTGGCTTCAGCTTACCAAATCACATTAATTTGTGAGGTATATCCTTGTCACTCCAGCCACATCCCACAAGCTTTACGTTTTCACTGCTTGTTTTATGGATATGTGGGTACTTGAGCCTGAGCATTAGCTATGCCATGCTGATGAGGCCTAACAAGGCCGAAACAGCTGTCCATGGCTGCTAATGCTTGGGCTCAATGTTTGCTTTGGTAGATTTAAGGGGTAATGCCCGCTACCATGTGGCCTTAGTGCCTTTAGAGTGGCTTCAGCTTACCAAATCACATTAATTTGTGAGGTATATCCGTTTCAAATGATAGCTGAGTTAATCTTTTGTCTCACGATCGAGTCACAAAGATGTGGATCGGGACGTTTCGACCGCTATACTGCTGGTCTTCATCAGGCGATGGTGTCGCCTACACACACTGACCAGTACCTAGCGTATGATTCACACCACCCGCAATCTGTAAAACGTGGTATTGCTTGTACGATCGATCTAAACACCTCATAACAAAACCATCAGTTTTCTCTCATGAAAAGAAACACCTCTCATCGGTCCTTGTTTCCAACGGTTATCCGTTTTCGTTTGTAAAAAAATCTTACGAAAACCAAGGTAACAACAACAACAACAACAATCTTTATTATTTACACCTTTTCTTACAATTAGCATTACATTTTTAAAAGAATTTAGATCTGTAAAAAGGGGGGAAAAAAGCTAAACTATTACCATTTAAAGGTGTCTAGGGGCTGAATAAACTTAAGTTTTCTAGTTAGGCCCTAGCTAAGGAAAGTTAATTAAACAAATTGTAGCAGATACGACAAGAACAACACAGAAACAACAACAGATACACACATTTAAAAACTAAGGCGAAAAAATAAGCACATATAGAGGCATTCGTTGGCATGATTTTACTTACTGGATTGAGTTTTAAGAAGAAATTCTTTTAATTTGCCAGGAAAGGTAAAAGTGTTAAGATTTTTCAAGCTAGTTGGAAGATCTTGCCAAAGGTCAACTACAATTGAAGATACAGATTGTTTTCCAATGTTGGTTCTTGTACACGGTATGGTATTATAACTATGAATATCAGTAGCATACTGAAAATAGTTTTCAAAGATGTTTGGTAGTGCTTTGCTAGGCCAACGATGTGTAAATTTAAGTGCTTGCAATTTAAAGATAGAATTAACTGATAGGATATCTAATAGGTTCATAAAAGGAAAGGCACTTTCAGTGTTCTTTCCATGAGTGGTGGCAAAAATTATTGTTCTTATTACTGTGTTTTGTTTTGTTTGTACTTTTTTAATTTGAGTTTTATACCCACTCCCCCATGCAAGAATAGCATAAGATATGTAGGGATTGACAAGACTATAATAAAGTTGTTTTAATCAGTTGGGCTAGAGACATATAATGCCTTAGTTTGCTAAAAATCCACTATCTCGGGCAATTCTAGAGCAGACGTAAGCTATGTGGTGCTTCCATGAAAGCTTTTCATCAAGTAAGACACCTAAGTATTTAATATGATCTCTTTTTTCTATTACGTCACTATTTCCATCTTTATTTGGTAATTTAATATTTATGTTTCCTGATTTCTTGTTAGGGGATTTAACAATCATGTAATTAGTTTTCTTAATATTTATAGATAGCTTGTTTAGATCGCACCATTCTTTAAGGGACGAACAACCACTAAAGAACCTGAACCCGAAATTAAATCTACTGTGGTTCTTTCATACGTCAAAGGCACATCGGAGGCTCTTCGCCGTTGCCTACAAAAACAAGGCATACGGACTGTTTTCAGATCTGACACAACTCACATTGTCGATCCAGTAAAACAAGACGGAGTAGTCTACAAGATTCCCTGCGAATGTGGTAAGGTTTATATTGGAGAGACGGGAAGATCTATGCATGAACGGATTAAGGAACACGATAGAGACATACGGCTTGCTCGAACCCAATCCTCCGCCGTTTCAGAACATAGCAACGCGACCGGACATTATCCGCTCTGGGACAAAGTTAAATTTATTGACCGAGACCCACATTGATACACCCGTAGGGTTAAAGAGGCTATTCACATAAGACTTCACCCTAACAACATCAACAGGGACAGTGGAATTGAAATTCCTGAAGCGTGGACGCCCACGATCAAACAACACAACAGCCGATCAGTACCAAAGCGGACCGCTGAGGGAACAATTTCTAGTCTGAACGACAAGGATCGAAATCATCCAATCAACAACAGCCTAAGCGAGGATCGAAACGCACCAATCACCACCAGCCACGGTGCTTCTTATACTCACACGCAGCCAGTCGACACCATCGCCTGATGAAGACCAGCAGTATAGCGGTCGAAACGTCGCGATCCACATCTTTGTGACTCAATCGTGAGACAAAAGATTAACTCAGCTATCAGCTTTAATATATATTGAAAAGGAGGCATAGGTTTCCATTTGGACGTTCTTAACAGACTCGTTAATCCAAAAAAGCCATCATAGTTTTGCAGAACATAACCCCATAAATTTGCTCAGAATTTTGGGGTGATTTTTAGAGTGTTTGTGAACAAGAAGAAAAAGGGAGAGAGGAGAGTAATTTTAAGGGAAGGTGGGAAAAATGAAGATTTTAAGGTGATTAAAATTTAAATTTGGAGATTAACAATTAATGGACGAACACCAAACAGTCCGCCCTCAACCTGACATGCACCCGCGTTGTAGTGCATTGTCTGAGTGTTTGTTTATTTCTTATTTTCCCTATTTAATTTCTTCATCAAATCACTTCTAATTTCATTAACATACAAGGTATAATGCCCCCTTAATTTACAGACCTCCGAATACCCTTTTTGTCTCGTAGAAGGGCTATAAAAATAGGCCGAGACAATCACGACGGAAACACCAAAGAAACGTTGCAAGGAATATTGTTTATTCCATCTTGAACCTCTTCTTGAAATATGGCCTCCATCAGTCTAATGCTATGAGTATACCCCCCCCCCCCCCCCCCGCGGCAAAACAAAAAGCAAGAAAGTACCAAAGCCACTACTCAGTTACGTTCTCGTTGCCGTCGTGATTGCGAAGGAAATCGGGTCGTGTGTTGTTCGCGCATGCAATGGCTTCAAAAAGCCATCCATCTGGAGACAATGCCTAGGTACCTCTGCGCATGTGTGAACACGTGCCTGCAGTGAATCAAGGTAGCTGTGTGCAACACGGAAAACTACAAGTCCTGAGTTATAACGGCGAGTTCTACAGTTGAAATTCTTAGCTACACTTCGATCGTTTGACAAATTGAATTTCTAGAGTGGTTTCATTTTGAATACAGCTACCAAGATTCTTATTACGTCAGGAAACTGGAGATTCTAAGACGGTATTGGGTTCTTCGTCTTGATCTCCGACCTTGTGAGAATCAGCCAAGAGATGTACTGGTTCTAAATAAATTGTAAATGAAGTAACTCAAACATCAAGTGTAGTCTACTTTAAAAGTTAATGAAAGTGCACATGAATCGAAATTTCAAAGCCAGTTTATTTCTCCAATATGAAAATTAGTGTTTTAAGAAACATTTTGAGGGGGAAAATAATTTACTAAAAGTTGCAAGAACTTATTTTAGAATGCGGTGAAAGTTGGGCCTTTCTCATTAAAATTCTAGACAAAGACCTGGGGTCTGGTGAATAGTCATGACGTCATTCGTGTGTAGTCAGTCGAGTGCGTCATCCTGTTTTTGTGAGTTCCCTGGAATAAAAATGTCAGAGACTGCCAAGATTGACTATGGGGCCGCCAGCTGCGCAAAACCTAGCAGGTTTAAGCTTTTTTCACCTTCTCAGATATGTTTCACGCTTGAACGTTACACACGGATGACGTCACAGAGACCCTTTGCGCAAAATGTCTTAAATTTGAGGCCACGGCGGGAATTTTTGAACCCCCACAAATGGTGAATCCTTGTCACAATAAGGAGGGAAACGACTGAAAATGAAATATGGGGATTATAAGCCATCTAAAAACGTAAAAAAAATTGGTAGTTAATTTTCAATTCATGTGCACTTTAAAGAGATGCCAAGAGATGTACTGGCTCTAAATAAGTTGTAAGTGAAGTATTTCAAACACCAAGTTAAGTCTACTGTAAAATTAAATGCATGAGCCAACCTTAAAATCTCTCGTTACTGTGTGTATTGTTTTCTCCGTTCGATGCGAGTAATTCCTATGTACTTGTTGATCTGGTTTCAGTGATTGGGGAGATCAGTTGAGGGACACGCAAAGCAATAAACATTGTGGCTTGTGCGACAAGGAGATGTTAATTCAGGCGATTTGAATCGAATACAAAAAAAAGGGGGGGGGGGGGAGGGGGTGCTACCACCCATTTTCCAGAGATAACAAGACGCTCTATAAGCGTTTACTCTGGAGTCCTGTGATGCAGAAGTCGAAGTCGGACGCCCACACGGTTTCTGATTTTCGAAAACTATCCGTTTTTTAAGTTCGCACAAGGCCTATTTGTTTACGTACAGAGCAAAGCGCTTAAAACTGTTCTGATCGCCAAACGCAAATAGATCTGTGATAATATTGTTTATCAAGTTATAAATATAGAACTGTCATGGCGTTCGTGTGATATGGTATAATTTGGCATGTTGAGAGAATGGTTACCAAAGACACCAGCCGTTTATCGAGGAGGCCGGAAGGGGAAGAACAAATTCGCAATACTCGTGAAAACTGGAAGGTAAAACTACTAAATTTTCCTTTTGTAAAGAAATGACCCAGGAGTTACTCGGCAAAGGCCTACAACAACTGGGCGAGTATAATACAGTTCACCAAGGTATATCTTTCAGGCAATGGGAAAGAATTGCGATCAGTTGTCAGTAGTGTTATGATCTCACTTTTGAGTGTCCGTTTACAAAATAGAAGATAGCTTGAAAAATATTTTGAAGACATGTTTATTGACGTAGTTGTTCCCGCGGCCGTTTTGGCTTACAATTGACGTATTCATTGATTTATTCATCTTTATGGCCTTTACAGCAACCGTTTTACACCATCATTTTTAAACCAATTGCCCTTCACAAGAAATCATCTGTTTGCTTTAGTCAGTTGAATCGATTTTAAAAACTAGTCAGTCTACTTCTGTTAAAGCGGGAAATTACGGAAGTAAGCCTTTAGCGAACTCCAATGGCCGTGGCGTGAAAGTCATACTTGGTCCAGCGGTTGCTAGAAGTGTAGCAGCCGCACCCCCAAAGTGCAGCTCAGTCAGGAAAAAGAACTCGTTCGGCATCATGCGATCAGGGTTGGTGATTGGGAGGGCCTTTGCACGCCAGTTCACCGCGACACCAGTGCGTTCATAAACTGAGTTAGAGCCAAGGTAACTACTTGGGGTTTGAACATTGTGGTTTGGCAAAAATGCAAACAGGCTGTTGGGATTGGCATCACAATTCCTAAACTGGATTGTGTGCCCGTTGGATTTGAAGCCTTGGAGGTTTCTGTTCCTTGCGGCTGAGTTTGGAATGATGCCAAGGAAGATGTATTCCTTCATGTGGCGTTCTGCACTGCAGTGTAACCAGCGAAGCTGTTGACCAACACTTTAAAGTCAGTGCTAGCGAAATTTGGATGAGGCTGGATCAGAGTGAAAAACTCGCTGCGGCCAACTTTTTTCTGCAACTTCAGAAGGACGTTTTTCTTATCCCTGAAGAGAGCGTTGACAATTTGCTGTGCATCTGATCTTCTAGTGAGGCTACGAGGAAGGAAGGTGAAGCCGCCGCCAGAGATTGCCATCTCACAGTACACCTCAATGGAATCAGCATTTGGCAATGGTCGGATCTTATACACGCCACTCACTGCCGCAGGTTCGTAGTCTTTAAGTTCGTCACAGGTCCGGTAAAGCTAAATATACAATCAATGAAACTGATTTAAGAGCTACAAAATTTATTTCCAACAACCATGAAATTAATTAAGAGCAATCTTCATGTAAACTCGCACTCTGAGGATCAAATGATGAAGTGCCTCAGTATTAAGAAGCGTCCAGTGTGTTGGGAATATCAAGGCCAGCTGCTTCCCCTAGAGGCATGACATCATCTGCGTTTGAAATTTCAAAGAGCGATGACTTTATACACATTAGGTATGTACGGGTCCGCAAATGATCCCAGGACCGCAAATGATCCCGGACCGCAAATGATCCCCGTATTGCACCATGTTGGACCGCAAATGATCCCGAACAAAAAATAAGGAATGGCATGGATGGTGAGATAGTATGGATAGGGAATTGGTTTGAATTGCGATTATTTTAATCAAAGCCTTAAATCATGGCTCACAACTATCATCATCTGATTAATTTTAAAAAGGTAAACATGGTCACACAATTTGTGCAACTGATGTGAAGCAGTCAATCAGTGTTGTCACACCAGAATCCAAACCTATCTCGTTTTTCCTTCCGTCTTTAGAGATCTTTGTGTTTATTCTTATCTTAAGTAACTCCAAGAACGTTCACAAATGATACCAATGAAATAAGAACAAGACAGTTTAGCCATATTTTCCGAACGCGTGGGAGTCACAGCTCACACGACGGTGACAAGTTTCGGATGATCTTTGACCCCTGCTCCGATTTCAACCACATCACCGCGTTTCTCGCCTGCCACAGGCCAGTCGGCTGATCCCATGAATGTGAGAAAGAAACACTTCTAGTATTCTGGGTACAATTTTAAATGAGAGTGCTCAGTGAACAAAAACTTTTATTTCAAAAGATAACGAAATCAACTGCGGAATTTTTCAGTTATTTCCTTACGGGTATGTGTGTATTTTAATTCTCCGTTGTATTCGGTGAGGGTAAAAGGAGGAATGAGTTTGCGGAATGGCATGTGGCATGACTTGCGGAATCGCATAATTATGCGGAATGTAATGTATGCAGAATGGCGCGAAAAAATTAATTCAACTGAAGGAGTTAATTATTCAACAGCCAAACGCAAGCTATCGGTAGCTGCCGATCTCGGTCACAACAATTAACTACTCTCCACCGGGCTTGCTTTCGTATAAACATTACACTTATGAACTCTTGAGGAGATTAAATTTGCCTTGAGTTTTGCTTTCATATGATTAGCCTGTTCGCGAATGATATTTGCAGCATATTTGTGAAGCTACGCACCAAAGTATCGAGCGAGCTTTTGCCATGTTGTCAATTTCACAGTGTAGGCCAAACTCTTTTGGCAGTTTTGAAATGAATTAAATTAATTTTTATTTTTCCGGAGTCGATTGTAAATGATTTTGGAACGGAATCTCGCAGAGGCTTATTGTGGTTTTCAGAGTTTTACAAGAGTCTCAAATCGGTCAAGCTGCTTTTGTTGTTATGATATGAATGACTGAACTCTCAAAGACCGAGCGACAAACGAGGAAAATATTACAATCAGTTGCGAACTGACTAATCCTATAAACGCAAACTCAAGACAAATCACTTCAAGCGGGTTCATTTGTAAAATATTTATAACAAGTCTGTCAAAGCACAAGTCCCGTGTAGAGCAGTGCTCTACACTGAAAAATTTCTCGGTCAAATCCAATTTGTTTTCAACATTTTAATTTGTTGCCACCGAGATCAGCAACTAGCTTGCGATTATTCACAACAGATGTGTTACGCTGGCAGACGCGATTAATAATCGCGAGCTCCAAAACGCAAGATCAAGGTTATTAACCATAAAATTATTATCTAGAGAAGGGGCTAGTTGTTGATCTTGGTAACAACCATTTGCTGAAAACAAATTGGATTTGACCGAGAAATTTTATAACATCTGGTACCTAGGGTACTCGATCTTCGATGAGGCGACTCTTGAATGCGAGCACGGTGAGTTCACTTATTCCTTTCATGACAACAGGCGACCGATGTGAGACTCTTGTAAAACTCTGAAAACCGTAACTTGAATAAGCCTCTACGAGGCTCCGTTACTAAATCTCTTACAATCAACCCCGGAAAAATAAAAGATTTTATTTAATCCATTTGAAAACAGTCAAAGAGTTTGACCTACACTGTGAAATTGACAAGATGGCAAAAGCTCGCTTGTCTCGCAGCCGCGAACGATTCGCACAATATTATTCCCGAACAGACTAATCCTATGAAAGCAAAACTCAAGGTAAAATTTAATGACCTCAGGAGTTCATAAGAAAGCAAGCACAGTGAAGAGTAGTTGTGACCGAGATCGATGGCTAGCTTGCGATTATTCTCTGCCTTTGGGTGGGCTGTAGAATAATTAACTCTTTGAGCTGAATTAATTTCTTCGCGCCATTTTGCATATGGTACATTCCGCATAATTATGCGGTTCCGCAAAGTCATGCCACATGCCATTCCGCAAACTCATTCCTCCTTTTACCCTCACCGCGTTGTATTTGTGATTATACAATTGAATTAGCCAGGGACCAGGCTCCGCAGTGGGGTTAAGGAGCGAAAAGAAGGAACGTGGCCAAAAAAGATCGGCGAGCGAAGCGAGCCGAGCGTGGGACTAGCGGCTCGCTTCACTCGCCGATTTTTTTCGTTCGCTCCTTTAAAATCCCACTGCGGAGCCTGTTTCCAGGCTAATTTATACATGCTTGATTTTCACTGAAATCGGGCACGTGCACCGAAGCGTTGATCATATACCCGACCGAAATGAAATCTGATTAAGCATGTTCTCGAACGTCCGGGGATGTACAACACAATAAACAGAAGACATGAAGCGAAACTCGCAGTCCACGATCACAACAAGTGTCTTTGCAAAATCAATTACTGTACTATGCAGCCGGCGTCCAGACAGAACGTCACGCAAGATCACAGATTTTCCACTAAAAACGAAAAAGAAAAAAACAAAAACAAAAAAGGAACTATGGAATAATTATCATAAAATGAAAAACGTGTTTTGTGTGTGTCGTTTTTATATCAATCCATGCCATTCCTTATTTTTTGCTCGGGATCATTTGCGGTCCAATGTGGGGATCATTTGCGGTCCATTTTGGGGATCATTTGCGGTCCGGGATCATTTGCGGTCCTGGGATCATTTGCGGATCCGTACAGGTATCCATACATGTTTCGTAACTTTTTCTTTGGCCTTAATACCAAAGTTGGCCGGGTGGTGTGCTGGATCTACCGGTGACGGATCGGAATAGGACCCTTGTAACTTAAGAAAAGACTGCATGGTACAATAAAGCTTCAGTGTTGTCTCTACTGAGTTCTCAAGGATATTGATATTTGAACCGCCGCCATCAAGGAATTCGAAGGTCGCTATTTTCGGATTGAAATTGATTTATAATCGAAGAGTTGCTGTTTTCGAGATCGAATGACCCCTGGTAATCTGTGTTTTTATGATACGACGACTCTGGTTACAAAATAAAATTGAACTGAATTTAGAAAAGTGCCTTTGAAAACTTCACCTTAAGAAAATTCAAAAGAATGAATCCAATCGTTTCAATACTCGATTGCTCTAATTGGTTAAGCTATTAACAAGAAACGAGTTAATGTATGCGTCACTTACATATTTGGAGTCACAGTCGCAGCACGCGTGTGTAGTACTGCATGCTGTAAAAGCCGCCCACACAAAGGCAAGCAATACTGAGTAATTCATAGCTGAAAAAGAAAAACAAAACAAAACAAAACAAAACAAACAGAAAAAAAAAAAAACAACAAGAAGAACGTTACGGCAAAACGTTGTTGAAAAGAACCAGTTCTCTGCCGAGAATCGTTTGTTGTGTAATACACATTTTGTTGTACAGTCAAACCTTTATTAAGCGGCCCTCTATTAAGCGGTCATCCTCTATTAAACGGACACTTATCAAACTCCCAAGAAGCGGTCTCCTTATTTACTGCAAATTTAACCCAATTAAGCGGTCACCTCTATTAAGCGCACGCGGTCACCATTCAGAATTCCCAATTGGCTAATTTTATTGTATTTGACCTCTTTAATCGGTCACGTTGTCAATTGTCATGCGATATTTTGATACCACGATACTACACAAACCAAGTCCAGTTTCTTTTAACAGCTAATCAAACAACATAATATAGAAGTACATAATTATAATCAGCGTAAGAGTCAGAAGAGTGGTTCATGTTGAATGGCAAACCTGAATGTTATCAATGCAGTTTACTACAAAGACGATTGCCTTACAAACAACGTTAGAACTATAGGCGTGAATTTCCTTGAACATGCAATAATTTGATGGTTTTCTCTCTTATAGATATATACAACATGATATCTAACCCTGACAAATCTGACGAGGCTGACCCAGACAACATGTTTATAAATCCCCAATCTAATTATGATTATTCCAAGCTTAAATAAAGTTCTATATAGGCTGGGAACAAAACCCATCTCTCTCCTCCATTGCAATATTAGGAGTTTAACAAAAAACCTAAACGTACTTGAAGATATGTTATGTTCCCTACATCTAAAGCCAGATGTCATAGGAATCACAGAAACTAGACTCAATATGAGTACTGTTGACAATGTTTATTTACCTAATTATAATATATTCCATACTGACTCTCTAACGTCTGCAGGGGGGGGGGTGGCCCTTTATATTAACAAATGTTTAAAGTCAATTCCAAGGACAGCTATAACTCTAGATATTCCACACGTAGAATCTGTGTGGGTGGAAATAGCACCGGCAATGGCAACAGACCCATAATGGTTGGCTGTATATCTACAAGCACCCACCAGTAAATGTTGATATATTTAAGGATAAACTTGGTGATATGAATATAGACTTCTTTAAATGCAATAGCCACCAACCTACTGACGATTACCTAAATATGCTCTATTCTAACAATCTACTGCCTGTAATAACAAAGCCAACACGATTGACCCATCATTCAGCTACGCTAATCGATCACATCTATACCAATACTACGAGTCGAATTAATTCCGGAATAATCACAGTTGATTTATCTGATCATTTTCCAGTTATTTGCATTACTGACATACCAGTAAAAAGGCATAATACAGTCAGATACTATAGGGATTATAGTATTAGTATAATGAAGATTCTTATTTACAGGATATCAATGCAGTCAACTGGAATGCTATATATCGTGAGCGTAATGACCTCCATGACATTACAGCTAAAACAATAGACCTCCTTAAATCAATTGCAAATAAACATGCACCAATAAGGCAGATGTCACAAAAAAAAAAAAAAAAATTAGCTGTTAAGCCTTGGATAACAAAAGGCATTTTTAAATCAATCAAAACTAAACATGCAATGTATAAAACACATTTCTTTTCTAATAACCCAGCTAAAGTAGCTGAATATAAAAAGTATGCCAACAAACTTAACTGGCTTAAAAATACAAGTAAGAAAAGGTATTTCTGCCAACACTTTGATTTATGTAAAAATAATTTGAGAGCTTCTTGGAGACTAATCGGTATGTTAATCAAGTGAAACTCAAAGGGACAAACTCCCATACCAAAAGTTAT
>JAEMWC010001868.1:62500-85250 GCA_016490735.1 Pachyseris speciosa | reverse complement strand
AAATTGTTATTATGTAGCAAAAACTATGAATAGCATTGAAACCCAGAGCCTAATTGTGTGTCTGGGCTATAATCTTTCAGTATAACGATTTCAAATTGCCCATCTTGTAAATAATGTAAGAAAAGTGGCCCACTGCATCATCATGTCATACTCCTCCCTGGCTCCAAATGCAGAGTTTCACGTCATTTATGTGGAAATAATCCAACTTCTACTATTAAACTTTTTTTCTCCTCAAAATAAATTTTTCGAGTGCCTATTACGAGTAAATAACACTAAAAAAGGGTGCACTGTGCTCGTTTCTTTGCAACACGACAAAGAGAAAATTTCGGCTGACAAAGCTCATTGTCAAGGCAAATACACCATGTTTCTAATGCGCACACGCCAAATGACACCATAAATTATGCGCAGTAAGGATGCGCCATGCAATTGAGAGGAATCACCTTAAGGAAGCACCTATGTCGTATTCTTGTGCGAGCGAGCTGGTAAAGAAAGAGCTGAACAGAGAGGGGTTGGACCCAAGCTCATATAGTCTTCACAGTCTCCGCTCAGGGGGTGCTTCGTCTGCAGCAGCACTTGAGATCCCAGATCGCCTATTCCAGAGACAGGGGGGATAAAGAAGTGCTCAGGCAAAAATCAATTATATCCAGGAATCATTGGACTCCTTGCTGCTAGTTACAAGGAAGATTCATGACTCAGGTTGAGGACTGTGTGTTAAAAAAATTAGTAACCTCTTAATGAGGGAGATCTTCATATAGACATTGGAACATTTAAGGATCCAGACTTGCTTGTTGCATATACACTATGGGTTGTTGGGAACTTGTGTGGACATTACACTTTCTATAGTATCGCAGACTAACATAGGCAGGTTGTTGAGCCTTTGTGATGCTAGGCTCTCTATGCTTTGTAATTTGCAGCGTTCAGCTTGACAATGGCTCCCAGAGGTGAGGGAGAACTACCATTTATATAAGAACTTTTCCCAAAAATGTAGGTTCTCAGTTGCAGGTTTTTACTGTACATCCTGGTTCTGTTACAGCCAAATGCAGTGCTTACCTGGTCATACATGATAATTTTGTCAGCTGTGGAATAAAGTGATGTTGCCTAAAAAGGAAAAATAATAGTCACACACAGTAAGGCTAATAATTTAAATTAGGTCACATATCACACTGAATTACACAACCATGACAGAATGAGCCTTCAGTAATTGAATAATGTATTATCATATGACCCGTATAGCCCTGCACATGCTTTCATTGTAAAACTACGGAGAACATCCCCATATGACGGCTGGATGCTTTAGTGTGAGCAGTGGGGTAGAAAAAACATACGGCTGCTGTTAGGAACACTTAATATACAATTTTAGAGGATTTCCTTGCATCTAACCACGTAATTTTAATTTACAACCAGATTAGAAAGATCCTATTGGATAATTTTTCTGTGAAAACTCATAGCTGTTTAAGAAAGCTACATCTTCTGAGTGCTCATAAAGAGTCTACAGAGGTCATATGATAAAACACTAACCTTGCTTATTGACTGAGTCGGGTCGGGCCAGACGGGAAAATATTTGGCTCTTGGGCGTGGTACATGGACCTTGCTGCACTAGATCCATACACCATGAGCTCAAGCCAAATATCTTCCCATCCACTTCTTCCACTCAGTCAGGTAAGTACACTGTTCATATCATTGCTGTTTACTTACAGATGCCAAAAAATCAAAACATACTTGCAAGCCCACAGCCTATTTCTTGTACCTTGGTAAAAAGTTCCTTTTTACTCTCCTTGTTCCTCTCTTTCCTGGCTTGTTGCACATAGAATGCAGCAAGTGTGTCCAGACACACCATCTGACCCTTCTCGCTGTCACGATAATTACGATTGGCATCTGTGTTCAGACAAACATAATTACAGAGTAACAGAGTAACAGGGCTGTCAGTTTGGAATTCTGAGGGCAAGGGGGGTTTGAACATTTTGGAATTTCCGGGGGGGGCTAGATGAAGATGCCTTCCGTGATAGGGTATGGATATTTTCTGGAATCACCCAATTGCTTTAAGTGCATTTTGATCAAAATTAGCTGCCATACTAGTCAATGACAATGTCATTTTTAACTCTACAAAGGGTAACATATCTCTGGTATTCTAGTCACTCAATTGGTTGACTTGCCTGTTCTTGCGGCTTCAAGGAGTTTGAGAAAATCTTCAGACTTTCCTTGCTTGTAATACTGGAGCTATTAATAGCAAAATCCATTAGCTTTAAGCTTGTATATTTACAGCGTATAGTAATTACTGAAACACAAGCTGGGTTAAACGACATGTATATGATTTTTTTTTTACAAGAAACAAAAGTTTTCTTTGAACGAGCAGAAATTCCATGAATAAAGCATTTATGCAACTGTAAGCAGCCGCGATCGATAAGAAACTTGTCATAAAAAGTTATCTTTAATTACCGCAAGCGTGATCCAAATGTGAAGTTGAGCATTTTCCTGCCGTAGAATACTCAGCACTTCATCCCCTTCTGGCAGCTGGTCAAACTGAAGCTCTATAACCTGGTAACAGGGAAAAAGTCTTCAGATTCAAAAAGAGACCATGATTTTAAGGACAGATGAATTTAATTTTGCCTTGCCTCGTCCTCCGTATCCCGGAGCGGAATCTCAATAGAGGTCGCCATCTTGGATGCTTGGACTGAGTGCGTCAAGTAACTTGAATCCAAATGTCTCGTGTGGAGACGAGCTAACAAATCTTCGTCGACAGTCGGAGATTGCCAAACATCCGTTGGAACTCAAGCGGTAAGTACTTAAATACATACATACATACATACATACATACATACATACATACATAATACATACATACTACATACATACATACATACATACATACATACAACATACATACATACATACATAGATACATACATACATACATACATACATACATACATACATACATACATACATACATACATACTTACATACATACTTTATTTGTCATGTAGGTCATTAAAAAGGCAACTAAAAAGCTGATGTGGACCTACAAACTAAAGCGTATCTACAAAAATTTAATAAATAATGTTAACAGACTTATGAAATATTTACAATGATACAA
This sequence comes from Pachyseris speciosa, assembly GCA_016490735.1. Classification (NCBI taxonomy): domain Eukaryota; kingdom Metazoa; phylum Cnidaria; class Anthozoa; order Scleractinia; family Pachyseridae; genus Pachyseris; species Pachyseris speciosa. Next base: position 82,156 of record JAEMWC010001868.1, on the reverse strand, counting down.
CTGAGTGAGAAAAAATATAATACCTAGTAAGATAATTAACAATTTGATTGGATTAATTGGCTATGGTGTTAAGAAAATAAATAAAATAATAAGAATAACATTAATATATGTAATTTACAATGTCTTTGTTGGTTCCCTGTAATCCATTACATGTTATTTTATCTAAAATGTTAGATTTTGCTTTAAGAGCAGATTTAAAAGAAACAACGTTCGGTTTGCTCTTTAAGGTCGGCACACACGAGGGGACTAGTCCCTGCGACTAGTCCCTGCAACTAGTCCCTGAAGAGTTTACACGAAGGACTGGTCGCAGGGACTAGTCCCACGAAGAGTTCACACGCAGGGACCAGCATAATTTGAGGGGACAAGTCCCTGCGACTTGTCCCACGAATTCAAACATGTTTGAATTCGTGGGACAAGTCGCAGGGACCAAATTTTGGTCTGCGATTAGGGACCAAATTTTGGCCTGCGACTAGATTTTCTAATTGAATGGGTAGTTCACACGAAGGGACTTTGGTCCCGGTACTAGTCGCGGGGACTAGTCGCAGGACTAGTCCCTCCGTGTGTGCCGACCTTTAAGTACATGGGTAAGTTATTCCATAGAATAGACGCACGATGCGAGAAGGAAGATCGAAGAAAGTCACTTTTAGGGCGTTGCACGTACAGTTTCAGACTGTCTCTGAGATTTCTCAACGAAGAGTGTTTGGTAAATAGAGAGTTTATACCAGCCGGAGCTCTATTGTAAAATGCTTGATGAGTTATACTTGCAACAATCCTCTTTTTGTAAATGTGCGATAATGACTTCCATTTTGCCACTGCCAGGACTTCAGTGCTTAGAGTGGATTCCTTTATGTTAAAAATAAATCTCGCTGCTCCGATGTGAATGTCCTCGAGGGTCTGGAGTGACTTTGATGATCCCCATAGTGCAATTGAATACGTAATACTTGGAATGATACCTTTGAAATAAATTGACTCTAAGATGCGATTGTCGAGACCTTTTAAGTGCTTAAGTTTCTTTACTCTTGCTGAAAAACGTTTGCTCAACGATTTTACATGTGGTGACCAGGAAAGTTTATTGTCGATGTAAATCCTAAACATTTAGCTTTAGAAACAAAGGTCAGCTCATTAAGCCCTAAACTAATTTTTTGCAAGGGGCCGATAAATGTTGATTTGGATAACAACATTAGTTCAGTTTTTCGCGGGATGAATAGTCATGAAATTATCCTTGGCCCATTTGTTTAAGTCGGTGATCGCCTTCTGTATATTAAGTAAGACTTCATCAACAGTAGTTTCCAAATAACGAAGATAAGTAGATTTTACATTTCAGATTCCTCATTTTGCTGAATTTCGCTGATAAAGTAGAATTTATCAATGTTTCCTTCACAGCGAATGTCAATTGGCCATGTTCTAAACGAGAAAAGGCTTGGGAACGAGGTTTTAAAATTTATCGATTGGAAAAAATTGTTTCCACTGCATGAAAGAACATCTCAAAAATGGTCACCTAACCAACTTTGACGCTGTTCAGTTGAATTGGAGCTGAGAAAAATGATTTTGAAAATTGTGAAAATTAGAGACTTCGTATGGTTTGGAGGGACACACTTTCTGAAATAGAGACATTTTTACGTGGGATGCGTAGGCAGATCACGTAGACATTTCGGGCCAGTTTCGTCGTCATCGTAGTCTCATATGGTAATTAGCCACGTGCTTTTGCTTGTTATTTAAGAATATGCATTTCACACTTGCAGTAAAAAGCTTAATAAAAAGCATAATTATGTCAGAAACCTGTGGTTTCCCCCGCAACAGTCCTGTATGTTTACAAAAAGATCGATTTCGCAGTGCGTAATAGTTCGGCTTTAGCGACCACACGCATGCTTTGTGTATAGATATTACGAGAATGCCGTTTCATTGTAAAATTTGGGAATTTCAAGCTTCTTTTCGATCGGTTGTAGAACAAAGCAGTGAATCAACTATTCAGGTCAATTTGCATACGAGTGCGTATCAAATTTCGCTTGCGTGCGTTCCAGTCTTCGAAATAAATCACAACCAATCAAGTGTATCTTGCTTTTATCCCTTTAAAAGGCATGGAAATCCTTGCCACGGCTGTGTGAATCTAGTTCCTGTTTGAAATTTACAGTGCATTTAAATATGTTGCGAGCCGGTCAAAGACGTGACTGTGTATTCCCGGGGGATACCTAAAACCCAACAATTTACTATGAAAGCAAAGACAGCTAGAGCAGCATCTCAGTTCGTGACATGACCGCTCAGGCTGAGTCAACTTTCAACGGATAGCTTGATAGCGGGAGAAACTAATCTTTCCATCAAATAGCGCATACCACGTTAACGCCAACAGGCGTCTTGTTAAGTTTAATATGCATGTTATCTGGCGGCTTTTCAACCAAACGTACTCAAACTTGCTGAAACTGCTTATTTTGAAATACACTTTCATGTGAGAATCGATTTAGTTCAATGTCATTGATTTTCAATGGCATTTGGATTCGTTCCCAGGCCCTTACTCGTTTAGAACATGACCAATTTCGTTACGAAGCGTGACTCGTTCCAGCGGGTGTTTACCAATCTCCGACTGTCAACGAAGATTTGTACGAAGATGACCTACCCTAGGTCGATGTTATTTTGTGCCGACCGCAAAAAGTTAAGAGAGGGGTAGCTGATGAAACAGGAAGTTTTTACACAAGGAATGAGAATTGACAGAGCAATATATTTATTTATTTATTTATTTATTTATTTATTTATTTATTTTATTTGCCACACTAATTACAAAAATATAGGAAAAGAAGAGAAAAAAAAAAGTGGCGAGGAGACCTAACAGAAACTATAGGAGCTTATCAACTTTCACAAAGTGAGCCAGGAAAAAATTCTTCAAAAATATTGTTACTTTTCCAATAAGCCACCTGCTCTCATCTGAAACGAAAACATACTAATGACCGTTAATGAGCCCTGCAGCGAATTACTTATTTTGTCTAAGTCATGTTGCTTAGACGGTCGCTTAAACGAGCTAAATTAGGCTCATTTCCAGCCAACTCAACCCTAACTCTGCAACCGACACCTTGCTGTTTTTTCCCAAAACGATGGCATCCGTGAAAATCGCGTTCATCGTCAGCTTTGTCGTTGTGGCAAGATTTTCTGTTACAGTCTCGACACTTGGTGAGTTTTGTTTCTCTTTAGATTAATCCATCACCTAAAAAAATTGTTAAAGTTGCCAGCTATGTATATTAGAAAACGCGTTCCGTTTCTGAATGATCTCAAGAACCTATTCAAGCTGAAATACTTCAGATGTTTGCCGTTTAGAAAATTCTAACAAAATATCATCAGCTTTTCGGCATAAGACGTACGAATATTTGCACTGGCTTTTGGCCAAAGTTAATTGGAAAGAGAGACAATTGATGGTCAAAGTTTCACCGAGGCAAAGGAAATATAACATAACTATTCAACAAAAACAGAGATTAAAGGGTGTGAGACGAAAGTTGTCTGAGCTAGTGCTTGTTACGGAGCCATGGTTCTTAACACACAGTGAACACATTTTCAGACTCAAAACGATTCACAGCGGAAGATCAATTCAGCGGTCGTTAAAGGTTCGTTTCGGTGTAAAATCGTACTCGGAAGGTCACAAACACCCCCAAATTTCGGACTTAATTGTGATGAAACAAGGAAAACTGTTTCTTTTGTTGAAAGGGAGGAAATAAGGTTGGTTCGCCAGCATCCGTTCCTGATGAAGTCTGAACTTGGCCAAACTTCCTGAGACCGAAATTTTGAGGCAAGGAAACCAAACGCCCCAAATCATTTGTGAGTTCGCTTAAACAAAGAACTTTCTCTAAAAGAGCCATAAATTGATCTGGGAAGTATTTTTGTGTCATTGCTTTCGCTGTGAGCTGTCAATTGAATAGCGGGTTGAATGTTTTAAGTGTCGGACAATGTCAGTTGAGTTGGAAAGTATTTCATCATTATTGTTATTGGGAGTTAGTTTACTGTAGCTTCTGTCAGTTGTCACGTCATAACATTATTCCAAAATAATAGCAACGTGACTGTTTGTTGATGACAGACCGTGAATTATTTTTCACAAATGACTTAATTCTTCACGACTTAATGCAGACGAATTTTGTTGGATGAAATGATGAGGTGAAAAATTATTGTGAAATAAAACAGAATCAGTTTCCGATTCGTTTTTAGTTTTTTGACTGCAAGTAGGGTTTTCATTCATCAAACAATGTTTTTAATTTTTGTGCTGCATGAATCCATGAATAGAATCACTAATGAATCTATGATGAATTTATGAGTAATCTCGCAGGTGAGCTTGCAGGTAAACATGTGCGACATGGCTCCGAAAATAGGCGACAATCTTCTCCAAAAACACCGACTACCGACAGAAATTGGCAGAAAACGCGCGACAATTTGCGACAGCGACAATTCACTTTCCATTCCTCTTCGTTTTCTTTGCGACAGTGTCATCATAGTCCAGGAGCTGAGACTGGAAAAAAGGGGTTTCGCTCTCCCATCGCCACAGAAAAGGTCTGATATCGGATTTTGAGAGAACAAGACCTCCTGAATAACGCTAGGTAGTTCGTAAGGTCGATTTTTGGTATAGGTTTTGAGTTAATGGGGTGTTTTCTGACATCAGTGTAAATCTCACATGAAAGCGAGGTTAACAAGCTGATGGGCATTTACTGACGATTTTTTTACTTCAAAGTGTTCGGGAATGACTCTAAAGTTTGTGTTAACGTTATCTGAGGATACAAAAATACCGCTGTGGTGATAAGTTAGGTCACGTGACCTACCACGTGACACAAGACAGATAAAACAGGCGTTGTATTGTATTATATTGTTGTATTGCACACTTTACATAATGTTAAGGTCATTAAATTCAAATGCACCTGCAACCAAATGCATCTTTTCTCCCTTTTCTACGCTTTCTGCTTGGATTTTGTATCGCCCGAGACAACACAGGGATTCCGGTCGATTGTAAGTATGAAAGTAAGTGAGTAAGTAAGTAAGTAGGTAGGTAAGTAAGTAAAGACTTTCTTTATACTACAATAATAAATGGATCAGACAGAACCATAGAAAGTGTCTGATATTAACCCAGGCTTTTCAATGTTGCCGTGAAAAAGGGGAAAAAATCAGACAAACAAAGCGTTTCTGACGAGCCAAAAAATTCAAAATGTACGTATTTCTCTTTGTTTTGGCGATCATTTCTATTTTCAATAAACGCGGTTAAATACTGTATTTTTTAGTTCAAAGAAGAATTGGTACTTATCCTCAAGGACAATTTTTAAATTTTGTTAGCATTGACAGTAAAAACCAAAAGAAATACTCTCTTTTTGATAAACCATACTTCAGAGCCTCGATTCTATGAATTGTGATGAAATTGAAGCTGAAGAAATCCAATATGGCCGCGCCCATGGCTTGATGTGGTCTGTAAGTATCTGGCAAGTTTATTCAAAGTTTTCTGCTGTCTTATTTTACAGAAACAATTTCTATCCGCTTAAAGCTACTTATAAGCTACTTTTGCCGACAGTATTCTAATAATTTTCCTTTTTTGTACCTGAAATGATTTTTTTTCTCGTCATGTTTTTACAAAACCAGACTTCTTTATTATTATAACTGCAGTATGTTATGGTTTCAAGATATTTGAAACGTTCAGGTAATAAGTATGAATACCGTGGCATGCTTTTCGTTAATTAGCAAGATATGATAGCGATGGTATTTTCTGAACAAAAATTGCATCGTGTAATTCTTTCTAGTATTCATAGTATTTCACAGTTCTCTGGTTGCTTAATCTTTTCAGAAAGGACAAAAAGAATCTCATTGCGTTGTTAACAGTGTAGGATGTGACCAATCTTTGAGAAATATAAGTCTACTCGGAGTTCTTGTCATTTGAGACTGAGCATAGTTAGGGTGCTGAAAAAGCAAATAAAGTTAACCGTTGCAAATACGGGTCTAACTTTCACTTTTTATGTTAGCTCCTATGGCCAGTCAAAGGGAGGACGACGAGGATTTCCTGCCGGGAATAAAGAGAAAAAGGATAGAAAAGACTTCACTGTCACAGAAATGCATTATCTGCCAGGACATTCATGGTGAGAACCTCAGGAAAGGCAAGGCTGTCGAAACTTTCGTTAGTGCTGTAAAGCGCCTTAAGGATGAAGTTTATAGTAGGCTTTCAGGAGAGATAGATGATCTTGCCAAACGTGATGTATACTGGCACTCGTCTTGTTACTCTAGCTACACAAGCGAGCAGAATATCCGCTACGCTACTGCAGCTCATCATCACCATCAAACAGATGAAGAGGTCTCGGGCAGCAAAGGAAATGAAGTTCAATCAAGAACATCCCGTGCAAGTGTTAACCCCACTGACTGGTCAAAATGTTTATTTTGTCGTAAGAAGACGTACAAAAAAGTAGTAGCGATGTACAATGTTTGCACTTTTGAAGCTAGTGAAAGAATAAGGAAGGCCGCTGAGGTAAAAGGCAATGAGCGAATGTTGCACTGTCTCCTTAGTGTAAATAACGATTTAATTGCTGCCGAAGCAAAATATCAGAAGGATTGCCTTTCCTCTTACGTGAGCAAATCCAACTTAAAGCATCAAGGGTTTGATGATGGCATGTCTGTGCATGAAGCCGCTTTTAAAGAGCTTGCACAAAGTATTGGTCATTGCATCCTTGAAGAAGGTAGAGCATACGACATGTCAACTCTTTTGCTAAAGTATCAAGATATTTTGAAAGAACGTGGAGCTGATGGTGCAAGCTACACTAAGCATCGCTTGAAAGAACGCTTGAAGAGATACTTCGGGTGTAACATTGAATTTTTCCAACAAGCCAACATGTGCAAATCAGAAATTGTCTACTCTAGTGCCTTGTCTATTCATGATCTTATAAACGAAGCAGCAGCGACTAAGATGCAGACCACAGCCTCTAATTCCAGGAATGACGAATCAGTTGACTACCAGCAGATAAGGAATATTGCAGACCGTATCAGAGAGGAGATCAGGAAGAGCAATGGAATCAGTTTGCGTCCTCTTGATGTAAAGGAAATTTGCTTGGAGACCGCGAGGAGAATTGTCCATCCCAGTCTGTTCTTGTTGATACGTCAGATCATCTGTCCGAGCGAGATAAAAGAGACTGAGATTTCAACTGCGTGTAAAAGAATTGAAGATGAGCGCAAAGTGTTAACTATCTCGCAAGACATTATCCACTCAGCTTCAAACGCTAGGGTGAAACTTCCCAAGCAAATAGGTCTGGCCATGGCTGTACACCACCTTACTGGCTTAAAGGTGTTGATTACCATGCTAAATCGCATTGGACATTGCTCATCGTACAGTGAAGTACAAGAAGTTGATACCAGTCTGGCAAGGGAAGTCACTGCCATGGCAGAGCAATTTGGAACAGTCGTGCCATCTAATATTTCACCAGGTCCGTTTATTCAGTTAGCTGCCGATAACAATGACTTTAAGGAAGAAACATTGGATGGGAAAAATACTACACACGCAACAACCATGGTCGTTTATCAGCGAAAGCAATTCGGCCCAGAACTCCCACCCACGGCACGAGCTGATCACACAATACGCAGAAGATCATTAGAGGCCGCCAATACCTTGTACGAGATCCAGGAGTGCTGCATGCACGGCAGAAGACCTCTAATTGCTAAATACAATGGAACCATTCAAACAGAGTGGTTTTCTAGTATTAGTGACGAGTTGTCCAATGCAACTGACAGGGATAACATTTGGGCCCTGCTTCGCATCGATCCCTCTCGCGTGCTTGATACAACAGTTGTAGCGGGAACGACGCCCCAGCTAGTCCCGAGCTGGAGTGGATTTAACGCATTGTTATTTCCTGATATCCCACGCGTCACCAACATTGGCTATTGTCCGTTACTCGATGCTTCATCCACTGAATTCAGCACAGTGTATACTGTCATGAAGCATGCACAGCAGATTAGCGCGAGTGTTGGACAGCTGGAGTCAGTGATTACGTTCGACCTAGCCATCTATGTTAAGGCGAAACAGATACAGCTTAAGTTTCCTGACGAGTTTTCCGACACCATTCTTCGCCTTGGTGGTTTCCATGTTGCGCTGAACTTTCTTTCCATCATTGGAAAGAAGTATCAAGGTTCTGGTCTGGATGATCTGTTAATAGAATCTGGTGTGTATGCCGCCGGGACCACATCTGGACTGTTGGCTGGCCGATCTTATAACCGCGGAGTAAGAGCACACAAACTGTGTTTTGAAGCTTTCTTTCGACTTATGTGGAAAGCTTTCTTGACATGGTGTAGCAGAAGAGAGCAAGCGGAAGGAGGAGTTGTAAATGTGGAAGATTCGGTGAAGACGAAGCTCGCAGAATGCAGACAGCAGATAGGTTAAAGAACAGTGCTAAAGCCATTGAGAAGTTTGGAAGCCTTCAAGAAGAACTTAAGGACGTCATGAAGCAGTTCAAGGAGTTCAAGGAAGAACAATGCGCATCGTCGAAGCTTTTTGCGTACTGGGAGGAGTATAACGCCATGGTTAATCTGCTGTTACACTTCCTTCAAGCAGAAAGGACGGGAAACTGGAAGCTCCACCTCTCAGCTGTAGCAGCTATGACACTCCCAGTTTACCTTGCCGACATGCATCAGATCGAGAGCAAACATCCTAGAGTGTATGCTGAATTTATGAGGGGAAATCACGTTGTTTCTCGATCCAGCCTTCCCTTTTCTCAGGTTTCTACAGATATGGCACTAGAACAATCAATCAATGCTGATTCGAAGGCAAAAGGAGGCATCGTCGGGCTTTCAAAGAGGCCTGCTGCTCTACAACGTTGGTTCTTGACGAGTCACGAGCGGGCAGCTATCACATCGTCACTGAAGAGCATGTATGCAGTGGTAACAGAAGATCGTGTAGGAGCATCTCACAAAGAGTCCTCTAAAAACAGGGTCCTAAGGGATGAAGGGGATGTTCAGAAGTTGATGAACTGCTTCATATCTGATGTAATGACTGACCCTTTCTCTAATGATGCAGGAGGAGAACTGTTCAATTTTGCTACCGGAGTACTTTTACCAACCAACGTCGCACATAATTTGCTAAGCAGCACAGAGAAAGACCGAGAGCAGATGGATACGTTTGTTAAACAGCGTCTTGAGAGAAGTGAAGTTAACTTCTGGGATCCCGTTCCAAACCTAAAGGTTAAGTCTTTTAGCACCACGGCCAAGAATACAAACGTGAAAGCAAATGACAGGGTCATCACAGTCAGCGCTGATCGAGATCTCTTTGGAAGACTCCTGATTGCCGCAAATACTCGAGAGATCAATCTGAAGGAAGTGTTAAGTTACGAGCTGTCAGCGGTACCATTCGCACTTGCGCATCAGGATGGCAGTATCCGTAAAACCACCAAAAGCGTACTGGCTAAAGTGCTTGAAGATCAAGTTGAAGTCCTACCTCGCCTTCCCCCGCCTTAGCACTTGAGACAGTCCATATACTAGATGGAATGGCAATAGTGCAGACGATGAAGTCCGCTGGGGCTAGCACCTTTGGCGAGCTGGCCTCCAAGTACTACACAGCCATCACAGCACCCCTAGCACAGAGTTCTTGTAAGGAGGTCCACATGGTGTTTGATCAATATTGGGCAACCTCTATCAAGGGTGGAGAGCGCTCGAGAAGAGGAAGCTCAAGTTCACTGGAGGTTTACATACACGGCCCTTCCACGCCAATCCCCAAACAGTGGGCCAAGTACATTACAAACCCACAAAACAAGATCAACTTGTGTGACTTCCTTACAAGTACCATTTGCAGTCTTGGAAAAGAGCAGCTGGCAGATGGGAAGAAACTCGTCATTGGAGGTGGCTACAAGGACGGCGAGATTGCAGTTTCTATCTCAGATGGAGCATTAGAGTTCACTGAGCAACTTGCATGTTCTCATGAAGAGGCAGATACAAGATTACTCTTGCATGCCCAGCATGCTTCAAACTCCAGGTCACGGGTCATCATTCAGTCACCTGACACTGACGTGTTGGTTCTGTGCGCAACACACTTCGAAAGCATCGGCTGTGAGGAGCTTTGGTTCAAGACCGGTGTCCGAGATAACCTTCGTTATGTGCCAGTACACAGACTGAGTAATACGCTTGGCCAAAAATTGTGCAGGTGCCTCCCAGCATTCCATGCACTGACGGGGTGTGACACGACAAGTGCACTAGCTGGAGTATCGAAGAAGAAGGCTTGGGAAAGACTAAGCCGCAACAAAGTGCACCAGGACAACCTTGGATTGGTTGGACAGACGGCTGCTCTTGATAACTTATCCAGAGCAACGTGCGAAGCGTTCATATGCGACTTATACCCTGCAGTGAAGAAGCAAACCTGCAGTGCAGACGAACTGCGAAATGTCATGTTTTGTCAGAAGCGACACAAGAGTGAGCTCTTACCTCCTACTTCAGACAGTGTGCTCCAGCATGCAAGACGAGCCAATTACCAAGCCTTCATTTGGAGAAATGCTTTGGTAGCAAGACCACACCTACCCTCTCCAGAAGGAAATGGCTGGAAAAAGAACAACGGTATCTTGCAGCCTTGCTATATGACGAAAGCAGCAGCACCAAGCAGCCTCCTTGAACTTACCACGTGCCAATGTAAGAAGTCGGGGTGTCAGAGCAGCTGTTCTTGTGTCAACCTCGGATTGTCTTGCACTGAAGCTTGTTTTTGCATGGCAAACATGGACTTGTGCAAAAATCCACATGGTGTGTTACTGGATGCAAGCGATGAATCTGAGGACGATTCTGACATTGAGACTGATTAAATGATCACAGAATGACTCTTAGCAGTTCTTTATAATTCACGGCACAATCGACCGGGATCCCTGTGGTGTATCGAGCGATACAAAATCTAAGCAGGAAGCGTAGAAAAGGGACAAAAGAAGCTTTTTCTTGCACTAAAGATGCATTTGGTTGCAGGTGCATTTGAATTTAATGACATTAACATTATGTAAAGTGTGCCGTACCAAGAAAAAAGTAAAGAAAACTGTCTACCAGCAATACAACGCCTGTTTTATCTGTCTTGTGTCACGTGGTAGGTCACGTGACCTAACTTATCACCACAGCGGTATTTTTGTATCCTCAGATAACGTTAACATCAGTTGTCCCTAACGAAACAAGCGGGAACGCGAGAGTCGTAAACGAGCGACAAAGCGACACCAGACCACCCTTTGGAAGGCCTCGTATATGGAGGTCGAGCTCAGTGTTTGAGGGCGAATTCGGAGAGGAGTATTAAATCAAGACTTTGTATTTTTTTTGGCGACTTCACAGGTGCGAGTGATATCTTAATGTGAATTCATGGGATCCTTTTCCTTGCGGTATGATTTGTGAAGCAAATTTAACGAAAGGTGCCGGAACAACACATATCATGTTTCCCAGAACTAGTTTTTCCGCGCGCTTTTCTGTTTTATTTTTTATTTGTTTGTTTGTTTGTTTGTTTTTCACTTCTTTTCGCTTATAAGTTAGTTAATTACTTGTCATTCGCACTAGTTATTTTTTACTTTAATTTATTGTTCAAAGTTTTCGGTTTTGATTCGAGTTGTCCACGCTTTGTCAAACATTTTATCTTTACATCGGTTGAATAGGGAAATAACCATCACCACGTGTTCCTCGGCTATCAATTATCTCTGCATACTCTGTTCCTACACCGAAATTAGCCAAACGCGGGCTCTTTCGATGGTGGTGTCGTCACAAAATGTTACCTTCCATAACACATCACACGATCCCAGTTATCGACATCTCCATCGGTCGTAAGAAGTTTCTACTCAAAAGAGACGAAGAGCCAAGAAGAGCGAAGAATTGTTTAGTTGTTTCCTTTGAATTTTTTCTTGAGAAAGTCTGCGATCATACTAGAAACCGGAATCGAGAAGATATGTTTGATTTCACAGATTCAAGGCTTTTTCAGATTAAGAGGTTCACTTCTCGCTTTTCCGCTACAGGAACAATTTCCACGGAAGTAGAGGTTACACGTAATGGGACATCAATCCCATGGGACTGCGAACTTTCCAACCACAGAAGTGATGAGTTCAAGCAGCTAGCGCTGAAGGTAAGAAACAAGTTGAGAGAGGACCTTGGTCACCTGCAAGGGATTAGCAAAATTAAGGTGAAAAACTTCCATAACAAACATGGAAACACTTCGTGCCAGTTCGAGTGCAAGATGGACCCTAAGGTTGACGAAGACGTCATCGAAAGAGCCCTAAATGGTACTATCGACATAGGCGTGATTGCGCCCGTAACGTACACGAACATAAGCATGAGCTTACAAGTGAACGTGGCGTGGATTGATTCCTTTAGTGATAAAGACAGTACGGAGTACAAAAACGTAACAAGCAGAATTAAAGATGCTCTCGAAGTCATTTACCAGGATACGGGCGACGTCGTAGATTTCGAAATCAACTCATTGTCAAGGTCCGCCGACGGATCAGTTTTGGTGGAATACACGGTTAAGGTGCACCCAGACTCGGAGTTAAAGAAAGAAAATTTGGTGACTATACTCAACGAATTCATTGCTAAGAACGGCAGCTATGGAGGTATGATCATTGGAGAGGGAAAAGAATTGCCTGCGACGACTCGTTCGGATGGGCTTGTGACAGGCTTAGTCGTGATTGGAGCATTGGTGATATCTGTGGTGATTGTGATGTTCTTTACTAAGGTAAGTGGATGTGATTAATATTTGCTATAAATCAGGTTTGAAAGCGATTTGCGCTTGCTTCAGGTTTGCTTTACTTTGCTGTTATGCATGATTGGTTACCAAAACTCGCGCCACTTCTTTAACCAATGAGAAGTAAAACCAAAACCAATCGCGACTTTTCCCGCCATTGACGCAGGTTGCTCACTTTGAATTCTGACAGGTCCATAGCATTGTTTGATTTCTGCGCTTTGAGGCATGCTTTCTGAGATGGCAGATAAGTTCTACAGATACCGAGGGGAAATGTAGGCGATAATCAGGCCAAACCCCTTGTTTCAATGTCACGAACAATCAGCCGATATGCTTCCTGAAAGGGAAACAACAAGTGAGACCATTTGAAGCAGGTCGGCAGATCTTCTATTGCTCATTCAGAGTAAAACAGCTCCAAAAGCTTCATCTGGGGCCTAGTTTACCAAAATGGCCTTTTAAAGAGGGTTTCGAATTGTCCGAGTCTTGCCTTCAACCTGTCGAATTAATTTACCAATATTTTTCAGCCGAGGAAAACTTACTTGATTCTTTGATTTTGGACCGCCGACCGGTTGGTAGAGCACCCGACTACCGTGCGGGAGATCGCGGGTTCAAACCCTCGCCGGACCAACACTCAGGGTCCTTAAATAACTGAGGAGAAAGTTCAGCCTTTGTAATCGGATAAGGACGATAAACCGTGGGCCCCGTCTCAGAACATGATCTGTGATCTGTGGGACGTTAAAGAACCCACACACCTTTCGCAAAGAGTAGGGGACGTAGTTCCCGGTGGTGTGGACTGGTTTTTCATACATCACATCATATGTTGATGTACACATGTGAAGCGCATTTGATTAGTACGTCATACAAAATGCGTTCATAAATTGTTGTGTCTTGTTGTTGTTAGGTTCTCAAGCAGAACTGGAAACAAAAGGTGGAATCTCGAGAAGACCGCTTTGAAGAGTACCAACAAACCGCGAAACGGGCAGATATTGCTTGTGTGACAGCAACGATGCCCAGAGACGAATCTCTGACAGTGTCACACACAAGCGATATCAGCATCAGAGTTTGAATGCACGTCACACCATCCTGTAACGAATTTCTTCGCGGTCATTTATTCTCCCCACAATGAATCAAATTATCAGGGGCACTCAACTTCCCTTTATTAGTTGTCCCATGTCTTTCCGGAGAAACCGATAGTTTCAGTGAAACCTTCAAGAACGAATCAAAATCTCTATGTGGTATCTCCACTTTACCGGCCACTTTCATATAACTTCAAATTTGACATAAATATGGGGAACTTATAATAGAGAGCTTATTATTTCAAAATGTAACTTCTCGTTATTGTAACTCTTTCACGATTTTTCCAACTTGTTTAACTTGTAAAATGCTGGCGAACTATCTTGAAGTTAAATTAGTAAAAACGGCATTGAAGTTGGGAAAAAGAAAGAAGAGTTCACCGGCATACGCTCATGTTCTCCAGAAAACCTAAAATTTGGTCATTTCACGTTGTTGTTTTGCAGAGGACGGCAAAGAAATGTACCAAAATGTAAAACGCACGTGCAGAGCGATTGTTTTTGCTAATTAAGCCTATTGTTTTGGGACGTTCTCGTTGTCGTCCCCGTCCTCGTTGCTTTCGCTTTGCGCCGGCGGGTGTTTTACATTTTGGTACATGTTGTTGCCGTCCTCTGCAAAACAACAACGCGAAACGACCAAATTCAAGGTTAGCTGTCGAGAACGTGGTCGCATGACACGGTAAATTATTCTTTCTTTTTCTTTACTTCAACGGCGTTCACAATCATTCTTTTCCTGGATAGTTGGCCCGGCATACCTTACAAGTTGAAAGAGTTGGAATAATCACGAGTGACTTATCACAACGAGAAAATATGTTTTGAAATGACATTTTCATCGCTATTGCCGTCCGGCTTTAGTTGTTTAAACCCTTTTATTTTTTTGTTTAGATGAGGATTAGGCCTATAATAGACACTTACTGTTTGTCATGAGCTTCCAAGACTGCTGCCACGAACCGATGATTAGAAATTCTGTCTTTGAATCATTAAACATCAATAGCCTTAAAGTTGTACTACGATCAGAAAATCACTTTTCTTTTTTCTTCAAATTTTGAAAGTGTGTTTGCTTAACACCCGACTCGCGAAATTTCAAGCTTTAATTTCAAGCAGAAGACTGTTTACTTTAAGTGCAACTTTTCAATTTAACGGTCCGCCATTACTAACTTCAAAATCTTGAGAGAACTGGATCGAGGACGAAATGACGTAAAAAGCTCACAAGAGTAAGAATGCAGTGTGTGTAAGCCCGGCTGATTTAGTATGCAGCACGAGAATTTTGAGCTTACAGACTCTCAAACTCGTGTTTTGCATACTTAGTAACCTGCATTCACACACTGCAATTTTAAACCAGTGCGCATATGACGTCATTTTATCTTGGATCCAGCTCTCCGAGGCCTAATCGGTCAGAAACGAACGTGAGTAATGGCGGACCGTTAAATTAAAAAGGTGCAGTCGAAGTAAACAGTCTTATGCTTGAAATTAAAGCTTGAAATTTCGCGAGTAGGGTATTTAGCAAACACACTTTCGAAATTTGAAGAAAAAAGACAAGTGATTTTCTGATCGTAGTACCACTTTAATCGCTTGATCTTGAGCAGCAAACGAATCTGGGCGAAACGACACGTACAACTGAGTATCATCATTCTTGAAATATTATTACAATATGGCGGACAGACGTGTCTACATGGCGCTCTTCTATTTTGTGCTTTTATCTCTGTCGTATTGCGGTCTTGAATGGAATTCTCTCTTAGAATACTCAGGCAAAAACACCATCGTCGGTGTGTGCGCTCTTTTTCAATTCTAGACTGGATTTTGCCAGATCGAGTTGCTTTTTAGCAAGATTCCCAACAGCAGTTTATGCAAGGTCGAGAGCAAAGAGGTACTCAGGACAGAGAGTTGCTTACTATCGTAATGCTTCGGCTACAAAACAGTTTGAGTTGCTCAAACTGTCAGGCGATGTCCCTAATAATCCTGGACCGGTCAAAGGATCCAGTTATACAAGATCTCTATGTGCTGGATGCGAAAAAGCTCTGAAGAAAAATAAAAATGGCGTCCGTTGCAGTGGTTGTATCAACACTTATCACAGGAAGTGCACTGGCATGAATTTCAAGGAGTTGCGATCCTATTCTACGGCACAGTCTCCCACATGGTACTGCATTAGATGCTCTCTACCTCCACTTAGTGACAGTTTCTTTGAAAACTCTACTCTCGAAGAAGAAAATCAAGATGAAGTAGAGTCGGAGTCAGTGGACGAGACCTGATCGGACTTTGATCAAATTGCCAGGAATAATGTTTCAAACTTTAAGCTGGGACACATTAACGCTAACAGCATTGGCGGATTCAAATTTCATGAGATCAGATCTTGGCTTCTTTCTGGCAGATTCGACTTGCTGATTATATCAGAGAGCAAGATTGACGCGACTTTTCCGGATAGCATGTTTCATGTCGATGGTTTTCGATTGTGTCGTTGTGACAGAAAGGCAGGCGGCGGCCGTTTATTGGTGTATGTTAGGAGTGACATCTGCTTTATCCGAGTCAAGCAGATAAAAGGGCTCCCTTCCGAAAAGTGGTCAAGTTTTAAGACTGAATCTATCGTTCTCAAGATTAAGCTTGGTAAAGCTTGGATCACTGTTTGTGGAATTTACCGGCCTCCGTCGATTCCGAAATCACAATGGTGTCATGAGCTATCATCGCTATTCGAGGCAGCATCAACACTGACGAGTAGAATATTGTTCGCGGGAGATTTTAATGCTGACGTTTCAGAACCGGATAAACCACCAAAAAACGGTAGAACTCTACTAGATATGTTAGATATTTTTAACCTGCATTGCTTGATTACTGAGCCGACTCGAAAGTCCAGGACATCTCAAACTACTCTCGATTTAATTCTCACAAATAACAAGAGAAATATTGTTGCATCTGGCGTAGTGGATACGCACATCAGCGATCATTCGTTGGTTTATACAATCCTACGATCATCGGCACCAAGGCCTCGATCACGCAAGATTTGTTTTCGTAGTCTCAAAAATTTTAGCCAGGAGAACTTTGTGCGTGATATGCAAATTGTGCCTTTCCACATCATTGACGTGTTTGATGAACTTGATGATAAGGTTTACGCATTTGAACAATTGTTTCTAGATGTTATAAATAGGCACGCCCCCGTTAAACAAACAATGGTGCGAGGCAATCAGGTGCCATACATGACGGAACAATGGAGGAAAGCGATTAGACACCGCAATGGTGTCAAATTACGAGGCGTACAAAACTCAACGTAACACCTGCACCTCTCTCAGGCGAAAAGCGATAAAACAGCACTTTGTAAAGAAATCAACAGACCCTGATAACCCACGCGAGTTCTGGTCTACCTTCCGCCCTTTTTTGCATACTAAAAGTAGACAAGCCAATGGTATCATCTTAAAAGAAGAAGACAGGATTATTACTGACAAAAAGGAAATTGCCGAATTGTTCAATGAACATTTTGTTCACATCGCTGATAATGTACCTCTGAGAGAAGAAGAGAATTATGGCGAGGATTTTGTTAATCATCCGAGTATCAAAGCAATCTTTGAAAACAGGGGCGCAGACGAACTCGCTTGCTTCAGTTTTCATCGCACAAGTAAACCTCAGGTTGAAACCTTACTGAAAGAGATCAATGTGCACAAGTCGCCTGGTCACGATATGATCCCACCACGGCTGGTGAAAGACGCGGCAGTTGTTATTGCCGGGCCTCTTACAAGCATTTTTAACTATTCCATTGAAAATTCCTGTTATCCTGCAAATTGGAAGATGGGCACGGTGACTCCCTTATTCAAAAAGGACGACGAGCTTTGTAAGGTCAACTATAGGCCCGTAACTGTGCTCCCCGCTCTGAACAACATTTTCGAAAGGCTTCTGGCAGGGCAGATGTATGAATTTTATCTTGAAATACTTTCAGACTTCATTAGCGCTTACAGGAAGTTTCATAGTTGTGAGACCTCACTGTTGAGGTTGACGGAAGACTGGAGGATGATGCGTGACAGAGGGGAGCTCGTTGCGGTGGTCTCTATGGATCTCTCCAAAGCGTTTGACGTTATTCAGTATCCACTCCTCCTTTCCAAGCTCAAGGCCTACGGTATGGGTGACAAAAGTTGCGCTCTACTCGCTCTATCTCTCTGGCAGATCTCAGAGAGTCAAGATTGGGGACACCTGCTCCGCCTGGAAAAGTGTCGGACGTGGGGTCCCGCAGGGGAGTGTGTTATGTCCAATGCTATTTAACTTTTTTATCAACGATCTCTTCTTCCACGTGAAGACGGCCAAGCTGAACGCTTATGCTGATGATCATCAGGTATATTATTCCCACGTCGATCCAGTGACTCGAGACGCATGCGTATCTCATAATGTCACGGTGGCCAATCACTGGTACCATGAAAATGGAATGTTAGTAAACGAGAGAAAGCACCAGGGTCTAGTCCTTGGTGATACGGACTATAGTTTTTCCTTCCCAGTAAAGGACACATTAGAGATTTTTGGAATGGAAATAGATAATAAGCTGGACTTTTCTAGTCACATATCCAATTTATGCAAAAGGATCAATAATCAATTTAATGTTATGCTGCGCTTTCGAAAACTTATACCCAGGGACACCCTATTTAAGCTTTACAAGGCGTACATTTTACCGTATTTTGACTATTGTTCTTCAGTTTGGCATTTTTGTGGGACGCGAAATACGGATAAGCTAGAGGCGCTAAACAAGAGAATACTTAGACTTATACTTGGGGATTACTTGTCTCCGTATGATAGCCTTCTCACTAGGGTCAATACTAATTCCTTATGCAATAAGCGCGTTCAGAAACTCCTTATATTATTATATAAGAGCCTATTTTTCACTCATTTTCCGGCTTATATGAAAGATATGTTTTCACTTCGGTCCTCTTCTTATAATCTTCGCGGTGATAACATACTGTCACTTAGAAAACCTAGAACAACTAGTTATGGCCTTAATTCGTTTTCTTTCTTCTCACCTAAGCTATGGAATACACTGCCTAACTCTATCCGTACAAGTGCATTTACTGATTTTAAGAGGGAAATCCAGGGCCGTATCTTTGTGTAATCGCTTTCGCTTATTTTCACTTTTGCTGTTTAAATTTCTAATGATATGTAATATATACTTGTAAATACTGTATAAGACTTCCAAGACAACGTGAAACATAACTCGAATGCACAAAAAAACAAAAACAAAAAAACATGATGTAGCATGAACTAATTTCCCATAACGTTTTTGATAGATATTTCAAGCCTAATTTAACTCGTTTTGGGAAAAAATCAAGTCTCGTTTCGCCGGTAACTGAAGAAATGTTAACCGTCAACCCATAAAAGGCAGGAGTCTGAACACATTGACAAGGTCGGATTTTATTTAGAGCACAAGTTGTTCGGCAAGAAGATACGAATAAGACATTTATTGATTTTGTGTTCTTAGTCGTAATCGCTCCTCTTGGATAATTTTTTTACCGGTAGAAAGTGGACAGGACGTGAAAGTAAATCCAATACTGCCGGCCTCCCCTAAGAAGATGCCTCAGTTTATCAATTAAAATATCTTGTGTAGTTTATTAATAGTTCTATATTTACGATATACCTTTATCGTGAGAGTACTGAACTCGTCTTAAGGTATCATACACCTCGCAGCTCTTACAAGGTCTCGCCTGATTGGAGACCACCCTTCACAATGGATCCTGGCCCTAAAACAATAATAGGGCTGCGACGCTATCCCCGCCACTGAAATTTAGGGCTTACAGGAGCTGCGAGGCTACCGAACTGTTTGTCCACTGTCAACAACTGATGGCAATTTATGTGCATAACACTGTAATAAAATTTAACACAACTTGCAGCCTTGATCCCACCCAAATATATACCGAAATTAAAAGGTAGTTTAGATACCGAAATGATAAAGTTGTAGTGACGTTTAAT